>JAIFKG010001752.1:0-26106 GCA_020351975.1 Phyllosticta ampelicida
GGCCAAAATTCCTCGAAATCCAGGCAGTAGGAAAGGATCGAGTATACTTACAAAGTACGTCAAGCACACGCCAATAAAAACGAACCAAAATTGAACGACGCTGACGCCGCCACGGTACGGCGAAGAGTCGCTTTCATTGCGCTCATCAGCGTTCGTATCTGCATGGACGACCTCTTGAGCACCTGGAGACAAGCCTTCTCCCTCGGCGGTGACGCTGCACACGGTCGCAGTCGCATACCTCTTGAGATATTGCCGGTGCTGCTGGCTCTCGAGGTCGGGCTCTGTGTCAGGGCCATTACTAGTGTACAGCAGCGGTGTGCGCTCCGAAGGCGAAGGGCCGCCGTTATCATGGTACGGGCCGCCTTGTGTCATTATTTTTTTTTTTTTTGGTACGGGGGTGAAGGAGAAGAGGAAAGTTCAGAATGCGCGCCGTCAGCCGAGCAGCGAGCGTTCGCACCGTTTACATAGGACATCTGAAAACTAGCTGCAGCACAGGCGTCTTGGTAGGGCGTGGTGACTGCTGTGCCGTAGAGAGTTGAGATGCAGGCGTCCTGCGGTGGGCGTATCATATGCCCAGCAAAATTCTTTTACACCGTTGATTCCATACACGATCAAACTGCTTACAGCGATTGAAATTTTTTTTTTTGGCCTTTTGCTGATTTGACCGATATCATGAGCCCTGTCCCACCTATATCGTCACACCCAGTATTATTTTACGCCTAGTTTCGCGTTTCTTTCGCCTGTTTAATAGGCGGTTTCATCTTGAAAGAGTAAATGTCCCATTTTTGATACGACTAGACTGTGGAAGTAGTGATTATATAAAAATAAGAGCCAGTTAAGAGTGACTTCGCATCACGTCATAGCTTACGATCACAACGGTGGAGACTCTATCTAGGCCCATAAGTATCCCTTCTTTTTTATATAACGATAGTCCCATTATTACAGTACAAAATCTGCTCGAGGGTCATATCGTTATGAAGGGTATTTACTGATAGCTTCCTTTGTCAAACTGCCGAAGCGTCATTGGCGCCGGGATCGGTCGGCTATGTTATCACAGACGGAGTCACGTTCCGAGTTGCACGTCCAACCCCCAAATCTTTCACGCTTTCTTAGAGGCTTTTGATCTTTTCTTCTGAAGGACTGGATAACGCCATGCTCAGGATAGCAATTTTGGAGGCCGACACTCCCCTGCCGGAGGTGGTCGAGCAGTTTGGCAGATATGGCGACATCTTTGAGCGGCTGCTCAAGACGGCGGCTGATGCACTCGGCCAGCCCGACGTGATTTCATCCAAGGACCTGCAAGTGTCCAAATGGGACGTGGTCGACAATGAAGACTCATACCCCGACCTCGAGCAGGTGGATGCCGTGCTCATATCCGGTTCAAGTGGGTGGCGACGACGATTTCCTTTATCTTTCGCTTCGGTGTGCTAAATCGTGGCCAGAACACAATTCGTTCGACGACAAGTCGTGGATCCTCAAGCTGGTCGACTTTACCAAAAAGGTGCTCGCCCAGGAACGCGTGCGACTGATTGGCGTCTGCTTCGGACATCAGATCATCGGACGTGCCATGGGGGTCAAGGTTGGCAGGAGTGACAAGGGGTGGGAGTTGGCGGTGCTGCCGTTTTCCTTAACAGCCAAAGGCAAGGAGATTTTCCAAAAGGAGACGATTGTGAGTCGCTTCGATCATGTGCTGCAGACAAGGAGGGGTGATTGGGGGCGACGGGCTAACCGAATGCAGAACATTCATCAGCTGCATCGCGACATTGTCTACGAGTATCCGCCGGGAGTTGAGGCGTTGGGGCAATCGCCGCTGTGCACCACGCAGGCCATGTACGCCAAGGGACGGCTCATCACGGTGCAGGGTCACCCGGAATTCAACGACAGGATGATGAAGTTCGTCATTGAGGCCCGCCACAAGCAAGGCATCTTTGACGACGCCCTGTACGAGGACGCGAGCATGCGGGCGGGCAATCCTCACGACGGAGTCGCCATCACCCAGGCATTCTTGCGGTTTCTGCTCGAGCACTGAGAACCGCAGGTCGAGGCGAGATGAGGCGTAAACATAGGTATTAGGTGTTGCCCGCGCACTATTTCAGGCCAGCTTTCCCTGCGAGGGCGAGTCAATATGCTCACCGTGCCCTTTTGACGTTTCCGCCGTTTCGCGTGCTGAGAACGGCACCAATGGAGCGACGGCGACGGTGACAGCGACGGCGACGGCGCTAGAGCGTCTGAATGGAAAACTCATCGTCTATGTGCTGCGTACATCTGACGGCTGTTGTGTTTAGTGTACAGCGCAACCTTCGATGCCCCAGACCACTGCGTCATCGGTTGGGCGTCGGCAGTCTCGTCGGCATAGCGACCGTGCCCGTGCAGGGCTGCTCTTCTGCCCCATATGCATGACTCGCGGCCAGCGATCGACTTACGCGTCGCCCTTTGCGGCTGCTGCTAATCTGGTACCTCTCGCTATCCCCACACCTCCCCTCCCTCTCCTCCAGCTAATTCTCCTACGCTCCGGCTACCTGCTACACCCTCTGCCACCTTACTTTCCATACTTCTTAGCACCGGTACTCCCCCCTACGACACCGCTCGCTCTCGCCCCTTTTGCCGCTGCTTCCTGATCCTGTCGCTATTATCAACGAGCCTGGTGCCATGTTCCTTCGCTTTACCGTCCCCCAATCCGCCACCGTCACCTAACATTTGTCCCCGTCGCATGCTTTCCAGATGGGCAAGTGTATGTCGCGCATTCCACGCTCCGCGCTAGCTGCTCGTCGCTCACATGCTTCTTAGGGAGATATGGCATCATACTCGATGCTGGATCGTCGGTTAGTATTCAACCTCTGCGACTGCGCGATCGCGCGCTCACCAATAAAGGGAACCCGCGTATATACCTACCGATGGCTCAATCCGGCACGAGCGCGCGCCGAAGCAAATCCCGACGAATTGCACCAGCTACCCAAGCTGAAGACCAAAAAGAAGTGGACCCACAAGATTCACCCAGGTACAATCAGCTGCCGCCCCCACGACCTGAAATCTCTGACAGCAGCAGGCATTTCGACATTTGGCCAAGACCCCGAAGCCGTTGGTCCTGATCACTTGCAAGAACTCCTCGACCACGCGCTGGCCATAGTTCCCCCGTCCGAAGTCGAGCACACGCCAATTTTCCTACTCGCCACGGCGGGCATGCGTCTTTTGCCCGAAACCCAGCGCGCTGCGATCCTAGACGAAATCTGCGCGTACGCTCGCGAACACACCAAGTTCCAGCTGCCGGATTGCGGATTGCACATTCAGGTCATATCCGGAGAGACGGAGGGATTGTACGGATGGGTCGCGGCCAACTATCTTCTTGGTGGATTCGACACTCCGTCGGATCATGCACATGGGAAAAATCACCATACATATGGCTTCCTCGACATGGGCGGCGCGTCGGCCCAGATTGCCTTCGCACCCAACGCCACCGAAGCCGCCAAACACGCAGACGACCTCCAGCTTTTGCGCATGAGGACACTCGACGGAAATTCTTTGGAGTACAAGGTCTTCGTGACGACTTGGCTTGGTTTTGGCGTGAATCAAGCAAGGAAACGGTACGTGAAGGCGCTCTTGGAGGCATCTCCAAATATCCCAGAACTCCCGGATCCGTGCCTGCCAGAGGGCGTCGACGTGACGATCGACGGCAAGCCGCTTGTGCCGGGATCGGACGAAACGAAGGAATCGGCGCCGCACCTGGTCGGTACGGGCCATTTCACCGAATGTCTCAGCAAGACGTTCCCGCTTCTAGACAAGGATGCGCCGTGCCCGGATCCTCCATGTCTTCTGCACGGCGTTCACGTACCGGCAATCGATTTTGACGTGAACCACTTTGTCGGCGTCTCTGAATACTGGCATACGACGCATGAAATCTTCGAAATGGGACACAAGGACAAGGCCTATGACTTCAAGACTTACCAGCAAAGAGTGAGTGATTTTTGCAGCAAGCCATGGGATCAGATCGTGCGTGCCATCAACAAGAAGCAATGGGGTAAAAAGGTGGATGAGACGACGGCCATAGAGGTGTGCTTCAAGGCCTCTTGGCTCATCAACGTTCTGCATGATGGTATTGGGATTCCGCGCACAGGGCTGGAACAGACCAAAGTCGGCCACAACGCCACCAAGGAGGTTCTGGACAAGACGAAAGAAAAGGGATTCCGGGATCCCTTCCAGGCCGTCAACAAAATTGAGGACACTGAAGTCAGCTGGACCTTGGGAAAGATGGTGATGTATGCGTCCAGTCAAATCGAGGGTGGCAACTCTTCGTTGGCCGTTGGATTTGGCAGCAACAGGCCTGGCATCCCCTCCGACTTTCAATATGCCGGCGGCAAATTCAACAATCTCCCTGGAGATCTCGAAGCAGCCTTGGACTGGCACGACACCTTATTCACCGATTCCTCGCGTCGCGTTCCTGGATTTTTCCTGTTCATCTTGATTGTCCTACTAGTGTCGTACTTTTCATGCGGCCGCGACCGTCGGCGCGTCATCTCTCGCAAACTCTTCTTCCGCCCTTCAAAACGCCGTCCACACGCGAAGCCTGGAATCGGCCTTGGCCTTGGAGGCAAATTCTTCAACCGTGGTGGCTCCAGTCCGGCCTACGAGCGCGTCTTGGAGTCTGGCGCGGTCGACGATTTTGAGCTCAACGACTCAGCAGATTTGGACAACCCTTACCATTCAGACTCGAGCAGCGACGCATCGCACAAAGTGGGCCGCACCTCGGGCTGGGCCACACCGCGGAACAGCAACTTTGAGCTCGGGTCCAGTCACTTTGACAACGTTACTGCCCAAGCACACAGCGTTGGCATAAACCCACTGGGCCGCGGGGGTCTCATGGCACGATTGGACAGTAGAGAAAGGCTAGTCGGTCCCGTCCCCCGGAGCAGAAGCCGAAACGCCAGTCCTGCGCGCGCACGAAGTCCGATGATGTCACCGCTGAAGGAACAAGTTGACTGAAGAATCATCACATTACTTTTTACCCGTTTCGCAAGGAGTTTTTGGCTAACATGGGAATCCGCCGGGAGGCGGCTGGAGGCACTTTGGATTGATGTGCTTCATCAATGTGTGATGAAGCTGCAACTTTGCGACGACCTTTGCTTCTTCCGAACTCCTTCACTGCGAAGATATCTTTGTAATGACTTTTTGACGCCCGTTTACCTTCTTTCGAGCCAACTGATTGGCTTCGTCTTTGAGAGATGGCTGCCTCGGGCTACCTACTTTTTTCTCATCACGACTTTGTGGAGGCAAGCATAAGGATTGTCGCGACTTCTGGAGTCGCATTGTCGATAGAGTGTGAATATTATATAGACTCCTGCATCTTATTGTGGCTATCGATTCTTCCAACCCGTTTGGAAGACAGAAATGTGGCGTCCTTGACTTTCTTGGGCACCTCGCGAAGGGGCGTAGTAATGTGCGATTAGCCAAGGGACAACAATGCGATCGCTTGCGTCCCAAAACCCAAGCTAAAAAACAACCGTCTGCCAACCTTTTCTACAACCTCTTTGCGCCCGAATGCTTCCACCCATTTTCTAGGACGGCGCAATAACAACGCGGCAGTTGTCAAACAGCGACTCTGTCCTCCCAAGCGACTGCACCCAAACCACCTACAAATCGCGATCTACCAGCTAACTCCGGCTGCTAAACCACCGAGAGGCACCTCAGCGCAATCAAACCAGTTCTCAGCCGCCCGCAAGCTGTTCCCGACGCTATAACCGCTGTATTCACGCGCATCACCTTCGCAACGTCCCGTCTTTCTACTGCGACCCAAGTCGCGCACCGCCGTCGCCCCAGCCCCAGCCCCACCACCACCGCCCGGCCACCTGCGTTGCTGCTGCTGGCTCACTCCCACGACGACATCTGCCGCCGCCACCAGCGTCCGCGCATCCGCACATCGACGCTGTCGAGCGAGGCGCTGAATCCGAAGCCGAGGCCGAAGCCGAGGGGTACGTTGATTGGCAAGCGATTTGTCGCTGGCAAAAGAAAACTGCTTTGGGGGAACGAAAACACTTTGAAGAGATTGCTTGAGGATAAGGCGTCAGCTTGTCGACGTTGGTGGACACAACTTTGAGAATTCAAGGGCGCGAGAAGAGAGGGAAAAACAGCGGCAGGAGAAATGGCCGAAGGAAATGGCAACGGCAATGGCGCAGGCAAGACGTACTTTGAGCAGCAGCGCGAAGCGCTGGTTGGCGAGATTGCTGTGGTAAGTGCACCATTTTCCCGTCCTTTTTGGCGGCCACCTTTCTGTTTCCTCCCCGCCATCTTGGAGTTGCAATTTTGCCTGGGATTTTGAAGGATGTGGAGCGTGGGAGATCGACTCGCCGCAAGAGCTTGGTGGTCGTCCTCTTCTTGTGAGGATCCGCGTCCCCGCTGTCAGCGTAAGAGGTGTGAAACGTGACGCGGCTCCTTGGAGGAGGGACGCGACTGCGTTTTGCAGGAGCGTAGTCAAGGAGCTGGCGGGGTCATGGTGGTTTCCGTCTGTTTACAACTCATTTCCAAACTACATGTCTGTTTTGATCTTGAAGACGCGGCAGCAGGACGAGAGACTCTCCAGAATCGCTGGAAGGATTAGAACAAAGCGGGAGATTGCAATGAAAAGCTGACAAACGCGTCTTTGACAATAGAGTCTCGAATCCGTCCTCCAAAATATGAACCGCCTGAACCGCAGTCTCGAGGGTGTTATAGCCGTAAGTCCCTTTTCTCAACTCTGCTCCAATTTATATTTCTCCGCTCTTTTTCCATCGTCCCAGTCCACACTGTTCCACCATCACTTTCAATCCGTTCCTCTTCTACCACTGGTTTTCACTACCGATCAATTTATGGCATCCAACGGCGTCTGTGGCACTGGGGTGGTGTGTTTGCTCGAACGGCCAGGACGGTTGGCTAGCTTGCTTGCTGGTCGGCCGGTCTGCATCTCCATTGTGTCCACAGCAAGCGCATGCCGTGGACGTTGATGCTGGGCGTTGCCAACTGGACCGGGTCAAATAAAGGCATCGCCCTCGCTGCCCAAGCGCGCGCTTCATTTACAGGTCTGCCAGCTGGCCAAAGTCCAGCACCGCTCCCATCAAGCGCACCCGCTCTCGTTCCTGGTTTCCCTCTCGTAACCTCCACCACTCCCTGTAATCTTGCTTCCATTTGCAACCGCGTCGTCCGGTGTCATGAGCTGGCGGGTTTCGTGGTTCTACGATGGGGCTGTGCTGCTCTGCTGCCTCCACAACAGGCTGCTCGAGCCCGCCGATCATGCGCGGCAGCGAGCAAGTGGCAACGATCTGGATGTGGTGCATCCACTCGAGCTGAGTCGGCGACGCCGACCAAGGCTTAGAGAATGGCCGCTCAGCTGTCCAGGCAGCGCGTCTCACTTGTGGGCGGTCTCGGGCCAGCAGTTGAGCAAAGAACCACGATCAAACCGCATCCCCGTTCACTGCCACTTCCACCACGCGCATGGATGGACAGACGACGGCTAGCCATCCGCATCTCGCCAACCTTCCCCACCCCCTTTGTCACAGTCGTCCTCACCTTCCTACCGTCCCACCGCCTCCCTCTCCATCATATGCCATCCTTTCGACGCCCCCCCTGCTTACACCGAAAACAATGCAACAGGTCGGCAACGAATTCGGCTCCGTCGAAGCGCTGTGGTCGCAATTTGAAAACGTCATGAGTGCCCAACAAAACCAAACTCACGGCCAAGGCCAAGGACAGCCCCAGCGCGCCGATGCTGACAAGGCGGAAGGCGGCGAGGGCCACGGTGAGGGCGAAGAGCGGCAAGACCAGGGGGATAAGACTGAGACGTGATTCGAAGGCATTGGGGGGGAAGGGGCGCGTTGGGGCTTGAAAGAGGAGATTCAGAGAGAGGATGGAGAATGAAGCGCTGCCGTCGTCCGTTGTGTTGTTATACCCGCGTCCAATCGATGCCGAGCCAGCCATCCACTTGGATGCCCGCTACTACCACTTCACACCCTGACCAACACGCCCTTTCTTCGAACCGAGAAGCGGAAAACAACTGCTTCAGTATTTTCAGTTCCAGCATCTACCGTTGGCCGCCGATGAAGGTCGTTTCTTGTGTTGATAGTATATGACGTATGATGATGAGACTACCTGACGCCCGAGCATTGCGCCGTCAGCGCGCGCCCAATAACTACGATACACACACACAGTAGTAGTAGTAGTAGTAAGTAGAAGTAGTTGTTGTAGTAGCCAGACCAGTAGCGTAGCTAAAGAGAGAGGAAAAGGGAGACAAAGGAGAGTATGCAGATGAGGGGAGGGGAGGGAGGGGAGGGGTATGTTTTGGTGGCTGTGATGTCGTGCGCAGTGGATGATGATGTGTGTGGGTGGATTTGTGGCGGATGGGGGAGAAGTGGGATCGTGTGTGTAATGAGAAAGAGGGGGGGGAAAAAAGCAGAAGAAATCAAAAGACAACCCCATTCGTCCAAGTCGTTCCCGTCCGTATGTCTTCCCTGGCCTTTTTCAGAGTGCGCTCCGCCGGTGTAGCCCGGGTCCGGCAACCTCGAGTTGCGGACGGTGGTGTTGCGGTCGGTAAATTAATTGCTGCGATCCCACCTGATCCTTCCGGCCAGAGTCGATGCACGCCCGCGCTCTCCTCGTGAGAACCGTGACCGTTCGTTGCATCGTCCTTGCAGCCAAGACAGTTCGGTCCATCCATCAGTCCCGTCCCGAGCCAAGAGAAAGTCATTACTTCGGTTCATCGTGTCGTAATGTTGGAGCAAGCAAGAATGCCAAGCAAAATGCAAGCCCAGCCAGCCATCCGCCAGTCAGCTCCCTTAGAGAATCTTGCACCTACTCTTTCGCGGCTTGCGACCACCGAACGGCGGCATATTGCCGCCAGTGCCCCCAACACCACCACCATCGCCGCCATTCGGTTTCCACTCTTCGCCCACGGCCATGGTCACCGCGGCGTCGAAAATGTCGTCGACGCCGTCCATCTCCTTGCTGCTGCACTCCATGTACGTGGCGCCCATCTTGTTGGCAACGACGCGGCCCTGCTCGGGTGTCACTGGCGTCAAGCCCTGCGTCTTGAGTAGCTCAATACACGTCTTACGGTGTCGCAGGTCCGACTTCAGGCCGAGCAGGATGATGGGCGTGGTAGGGCAAAAGTGGAGGACTTCGGGGTACCACTGCGAGGAGCGATGTGAGTATACGCGGGGCACGGCGGTGGGGCTACGGCGGGTTCTTTACCTTGTCCATGACGTTTTCTAGCGAGTTGGGGCAGTCGATAGCGAAGCAGACGAACAGGAGGTCGGTCTCAGGGTAAGAGAGCGGCCGGAGGCGGTCGTACTCTTCCTGGCCGGCGGTGTCCCACAGCGCCAATTCGACCATCTTGCCCGTCGGCGGGTGCGGTGTGTGCGTGATGTAGTTCTCAAACACGGTCGGGACATATTTCTACAGCTCCTGTCAGTGCCCGTATAGGCGTGTCGGTACGGCGTTGAACTGACCTCGGGAAAGTAGCCCTGGCTGTAGCTGATCAACAGACACGTCTTGCCGCAGCCACCGTCGCCGACAACAACCAATTTCTTGGACCACGTGGGTGGCTCGGTGATCATGGTGTTAACAGATTCGGGCGCGGTTGCGGTCGTGCGATAGGAGACGGTGGAGCTAACGGTGCCGTTGCTCTGTCTCTTGCTCGGTGAGCGGCCTGGCCTGCGCGACGTGGAAGATGGAGGGTGAGGAGGTAGCTTCTCCGAGTTCTTGCGACGCAAGTAGTCGTAGTTTTGGACGGCGGAGACGGCCATGACGGCGGGTGGTGGAGGAAGAGAGCGCGCGCGCGGCGGGGAAGGTGTCAATGGTGTTTGTTGGCGTGCCGTCGGTATGGTGTCGCGCAGAGTAGGTATGAATATTCACAATGAAAATGGGTCGACGGCGGATAGAGTCGGAAGGCCACGCCAAGTCGGGTCGAGACAGCGTGGGCGTCGAGGGGGAGACGGACGAGATATGTGTTGTATGGTGTTGTTGACGGCGTCGGCGATTGGCATAGCAACTGTAGCTTGGCGCATGTCACCCGGCCGGCAAAGCAGTCGGTGGGCGGGCGGCGGGTCTGACGCTTGGACCCCCAGTTTCTGCGGCCTGAGCTGACGCCGCCCGCGGGACCCCCGGGGGTCTCGCCCATCCATGCCCTGAGGTGCCGGGCTCGTCCAACACCATGTGCACGGCCATTCGCAGACATCTCAGCCCAGGTCTTGTCCAATCCTTCACTCCTCGCCGCCCACCTCATATCCTCTCCACCCTCGCCGGCTTCCAAGACCCTCGCTGAATGCCCGGCCCAGCGTATGGAGCCGCCTGTCCGTCCTCTCCCTCCGCCGGGCCTCCCGCAATGACGGCCCAGCGCTATGATGCTGGCGTGCGCAACCTCGACCATTGTGCGTCCACCGCCTGCATCCCATGCCCCAACTGACCATTGTCAGATGCCAACCGGCTCCCCAAATGGCGCCACTCGTTGCGCTGCCGCCTGATCCCTATTGTGCGCTGGGAGACGCCCTATCTGGCCTATATGCAAGAGCTCCTACGCACCCCCGCCCTCGATTCGTACTTTGCCTTTACTGCAAATCTGGGAACACACACCTTCTTCATGGTCATGCTGCCCATCCTCTTTTGGTGTGGCTTCACAAATCTAGGCAAGGCGTAGGTATGCTGGCTTGTAGCTTGGAGCTGCGCTGATTACTTGCAGCATGGTACATGTGCTCGCGTCGGGCGTCTTTTGGAGCGGCTTCATCAAAGACATGCTCTGCCTCCCGAGACCTCTATCTCCTCCACTGCAGCGTATCACCATGTCTGGCTCCGCCGCCCTCGAGTATGGCTTTCCGTCGACGCACTCTACCAATGCCGTCTCAGTCGCCATGTATTCCCTGTATATGCTGCATGCCAGTGACGACGGCTCCACCATGTTTTCCATTCTCAAAGTCTGCTTCTATTGGTATGCCTTTTCGATTGTATTCGGACGTCTCTACTGCGGTATGCATGGCTTCTTTGATGTCATCATTGGCACAATGCTCGGTGCCGTACTGGCTGTCGTTGAGCTCATGTTTGGGAACCAGTTCGACCACTGGGTCTGCGAAGAGAGCATTTCAAACCTCGTAACTGTCGTTCTTGTCATCCTCGTACTGGTTCGTGTCCATCCCGAACCAGCAGATGACTGCCCCTGCTTCGACGATAGCGTGTGCTTCGCTGGTGTCGTCATTGGAGTAGAACTGGCCTCATGGCACTTTGCTCAGACCCCCCTCGCGCTGCCCACTCCCATTCCCTCAACCATTCCCTTTTCAATCCAAGAGATTGGTTACATTAAGGCTACCATACGTATCTTTCTGGGTGTGCTCATCATTTTTGCCTGGCGCGGGTTCATGAAGCCTACGCTTCTTAGGGTTCTTCCGCCCCTGTTTCGAGTTCTCGAGCGCACACGCATGAGCCTGCCGCGCCGATTTTTCCTTGAAGCCAGCAAGTACACGAGTGTACCAAACCTCCGCGGCGACGATCATGTCATCCCATCCGCCTCGGACATTCCCTCCATGTTGACCTCTCTTCGACACCCGCGGAAACGCGCCATCTCAGTGGGACCGCAATCCATGGCCGACGCATACGAAACCCTGGCGTACCGACACCAGCGAAGACGCGAGAGCATGGATGCCGAGGCCAATGGCGCGCAGCAATCCAGTCCCAGCCGATCTCCAAGCCGGCGGCCAGACGCAGAGGCGTTTCCAGATGCCGCAGCCATATCAACGTCGTCCAGCATGCTGGGCAAACCCGCCGGCGTCAATCTTCTGCCAACTCCCATGTCGTCGCGCGTGCACTCGTACGAGCAAATGATGGGCGCAGGAAATCCTGACTCTCTCAACCCGAGCCCATCGCCGCCTCGCTCCAGCCATGGCGCGGGGACTCCCAGGCGCTCAGATGAGAAGAGCGAAGTTATAGACGACACGGCCGAAAGTGGAATCGAGGTAGATGAGGAAAAGGAAGATCGCGAAATCTTTTCCAGGCTTGAGCGGCCGCGCGTGCGCTACGACGTTGAGGTCGTGACGAAGTTGATTGTGTACGCCGGTAAGTGGTGACCGTATGATCTACCTTCACATTTGTGCTGACTTGCCGAACAGGCATCGGATGGTTTGCCGTCGAAGGCAACCCTCTCCTTTTCGAACTCTTTGGTCTTGGGATGCGGTGAGATGTTGGTCAAATGAACCACCAAGAAGTCGCCGTGGAGCGGCGAAGTGGAGATGACCAAAAACGCAAAGTCAAGGCCTGTCTTCAGCAGGTGCCTAGGGAAAGGCGCGATCCATGGAGAATGGACGAAACGACATCAAGCAAAATCCAGCAGAGATAAAAACGATACGGAAGATGAACGACGGGATGAAAAATGCACTGTGTGTTTGGAGATGACCGCGTGGCGCGACGGGCCCATTCACCTGGCCTTTACGCTCGGCTATAATATGTCTCAGACCTTATTCGAGGATTTCTTTTATGAATTGGGGACTGGGACAAATGGAGTTGAGGTGTGGCAGAAGGCGGGCTGGCCATCTATCCATAGCTTTTGTGTCATGGGAGTGAAGAGGAGTCATCGGGTCTATTTGTCTCATTACTCAGCGTACGTCTTTCGTTGCGCTGCTTGGACGGTGCCGTTAGGTAGCGATCGACACGATGACACGATGACACGAGTCTGCCTGGCTTTCCCAGCCATGTATGGACGTTGGGAGCTTTCATGGGCTGACTCGTAGACAAGGCGGTTTGTTTGTCAATACTTATATCGTCGAGAAATGTAATGCCTTTGACGTTTGGCAATGGCGTGGCCGTGGCTGGTGAAAGTCAGAATCGGTACAAAAGTCACTTTTGGAGAAATCGGAGTTTTTGAGAGTGGTGTGTGAAAATGATTTTGAATCCATTTGTTGATTGGTTTGATTCATGATGCCGCTGTCATTAATCGTAGGTATCAAGTATGATGATGGCGCCTGGTCCTGGGCGCCTTTTGTTTTTTTTTTTTTTTTTCGCCCGTCCCTCCCAAAGGGCCTTTTTCGTCGTGGGTTCCCATATTCCACGCCAATGATTCATTCCATGCTTGCCTTCCAAGAAAATCTCAAAGGGACGAGAGATCGGAAAGCGTTAGAAGTGCTTCTTCTCTACGCTAGCAGGCAGCTGGTCGCCGTGGCCGGTGATGACACCACCCGTCTTGCCCGTGTCGCCGGGGTTGCGGGGGATGTCGGTGGCGTTGTCGACGGCGGCGGCCTTGGAGCCGGCGCCGATGGGAGCGAGCTCGCTCTTGTCGCTCGACTGCTGGTCGGGGCGCGGCACCGAAGGGATGATGTTTTGCTTGCCGGCCGTGTTGGGGATCGAGGTACCCGTTGCGGCCATGTCGGTGATGGAGCCGCCAGCGGGGAAGGCGTCGTTGGTGGTGGGTGCCATTGTTATTTGTGGTTACGGAGGTGGTTGAGGTAGTGGTTGAGAGAGATAGAGATAGAGAGAGATTGGTGGTTGTTGTGGTCGAGGTTCTCGTATGAGAAACAGGAGACGATTGAGAGAGAGAGAGATGACTGAGTTGTAGTTGATGGGGAAGAGCAGCAGAGGCATCACGACGACCCTCTTTTGTACCTGATATGAAGGCCCTCTTGCCGCCACATGCACCCTACCTGCGGCACGTCATCTAGTCATGGCGACGTCAACGTCAACAGTTCAGTCCACTTAAACACGGCAAGTGATGTCAAATTAATGGGGCCCTGCCGCCCTGGATTGATCCAGACTTGCCATTGTTGGTTTCAGTGGCCCGCTGCTAGACGCTGCCCGAAGCGTGCATCATCGAGAATCGAGATGGCAAAAGTAGTCTACATGGGGATTGTTGTCAATGCAAGGGTGGAGTTGTCGGTTGTGATGGCGTCAGGCTCACATCATAGGGTTCTCGTGCTGGGCTGGTTCGAAGGGTTTGCTCGGCGGCGGGGAAACTGTGGCTCCGATGACCCCTGGTTTCTAGCTTCTGCCCCCTGGCTGGCGGGCAGGGAGCCGCGACTGGGATTCGTGTGCACAGACCACAGACCACAGACGCGCCCCGCGTCCTCCTACCCGTCGATTCCATCCGTCGTCAACACCACACTGTTCTCTCCCTCGTCACCGAGACCGTCTCGCCGAAACATAGCCACAGCACAATGCCGCCAACGGCTACGACAGAGGCCGACAAGCGCCAGGCCGCGCGCGAAGTCGTTGACATTCTCGAAGAGATATCGACGCTGCTTGTACGTGCCCGCTACCCGTGCTCCCCGGCCGCTTTCCATTTTCCTTTGCCTTGCGCATTTATCACAACCCAGCACCAATGCTTGGGATCCACAAACTTGTCGTTCAGCAGGAGCTCAAAACATATCAGCTAATAATGAGCCTCTTGACAGAACACCAAACTCAGCCGCACCCAACTCTCCTACTGCATCTCGCTGATTGAAAACGGCGTCAACCCCGAAGCTCTAGCAGTACGTCTCTCCCTCCATCCTGGCCCAGCCCCATGTTGCGCTTCGCCACTGACACGAGCGCGTCTCAGACCGTCATCCGCGACCTACGTACGCAGTACCCGGAGCCCCTCGAAGCGGCCGACGAGGAGCAGCAACAGCAACAGAGAGCAGGCCCTGCATAGATTTACCACGACTGTGCAAAATGGCTCCTGAAAGCCGCAGAATGAGGGATGCCCAGAACGCCATGTATCCGCACTTGCGGGAGCTTGAGAGAGGCCGGCCGCCCCGCGTCGCTCTGCGCTTGTCGCTCGCTTTCTTTGCTCTGTCGCAGACGATTGAAGTTTGGTGGCTCCCTTTTCTTGATCGAGACGCAAAGTGATTGATGAGCCGGATGGACGTGTCCGGATGATGGATTGGGAACGCTGAGAAAGGCCACGCACGCGATCGATGCGCCGCACCTGCGTCTTTCGCAAAGAGGCGCAAACGCTCTCGTAATTGGACACTTTAACAAGTCCGGCGCGCTTGGGCTTGATGCATACGGCATTCAAGCATCATGTTGCATATGTGGTCTGGCCACACCGCATGACGGTTGAGGCGCGGGCGACTGCCATGCGTGGCAGCTTGTGGGGATGACGGTTGGGTTTAGGTGGCACAGTAATTGTAGACGTTTTGGCAGAACAAGTAGGTCAATTAAAAATGATGCAACTGGTATCAGTGACCATTCTACCTCTTTCCCGGTTGATCATGCGTCTCTAGGTATACTCATACACGCAAAAAATGCTCCTTGGTTCCATTTTTTGTCCCTTACTCCTCTAAACAGCAAGTCCAAGAAAGTAGACGCAATAACTCCCTGGCATGCCTGGTCAAGCGTCATACGTCATACTACGCCGCTATGTGCGGCCATCTCCCCCCGCATACGCCCGACAAGTCCTTGACCGCCGCGACTCGACTAGGTCGAGCTCTCGCCGTCACTGAGCGGGCTCACGAAGCCCATGCCGTAGCTACGTTTAGCGGGGCGAGCTGGCGGGGCGAGCAGGACGAGGTTTCTACACGGCAGGGTCAATGATCTGAGGCCTGTGTACAATACGAACGGAGTACACTTCTCGTTTCATTCGTTAGTCAATTGGGGACGAGGGCACATTGTCATGGGAATAAGGTTGTAAGCTATCACGGGGAGGGCTTATAACCAAATCTTGAACAACTCCTCTGCGACTGCAGAGGGAGTCATCATGCCCCCTTCGGTGACGATTGTCGAAATGAGCTTCCCCGGCTGTACAGTAAGCTATTGTTAGTATCATGACTGGGCATGCAGGAAGGCTTCAGGGATGCTTACTGTGTAGTCAACGGCGTTGTCAACTGCTCCCGTTGCCCACAGCCTCTCCCGGGACGTCACCTCGGCGTGAGCAGGCGAATCCAGGTCCGGAGCGATGTTGCGGCTTCCCCAGGCTTCCACTACTTCCTCCTCGTCGTTGTCGTAGAAACGGATGGCCTTTTGTTCAATGGGCAGGTCGAACTGGCCAAGGGGGAAGAGCCGGACAAACTTGTGGCTCTCGGCAAAGACGAAAAACTCCTTGTGCTTGATGTTGGCAAGCAGCGCCAATTGATGCGTACCCAACTGAGAGACGATACCACCGTCTTGCAGTACGCCCTCGGCGCCAACAAACACCTTGTCTACCTTGTGCATCGTGTAGGTGACGGCAGCATCCGGGATGATAGCGACAGGGATGCGATGATCACGAAGCGAGCGGATCATTGCGGTGCCTTTGGCGTCGTCTACCGACGATAGAACGTAGATGACACGGAACCGGATGTTGGCGTTGGCCGCGTCCTCGAGAAATCCCTGCACACAACGAGAAGCGCCTTTGGTGAGGAAAGTTTGGCCGTCGAGAATACAATGACGTCCGAGAGTTGTGATTTTTGAACGAGCTGCCTTGGCCCTTTCTGCAAAGAGTTGTCCGTTGGAAAGCATGTGGCGCACCACGGCTGCAAAGTCGGCGTCTGCGCCGGGCTTGATCGAGTGCGAGAGAAATCGCTGAAACAGGTCTGTTCCCGCCGAGAGTGAGATTGAGTTGGGGTTTCCCCCTTTCAACTTGTCGGCGTAGGCGGCTAGCAGCGTCATGGTTTCTGTCGTCGTACTGGTGTCGTGTGTTGAGAGCGCGGCTACGAGAGCTTGGATAGCAGCGATGGGCATCGTCATGTCTGGGTCCCGAGCCAGAGCGTCGCGGTAGGCGGCGACCACGTCGAAGCTGGCAACATTGGTATTTTTGGTGGTCGTGGGCTCCATCTTGGTCATCGAGGTGTAGAGCTTTTTCGAATGGTCCTCGTGAATAACAAACGCGTGCGCGCTGAGATGTACCAGGAGTAATCGTAGGACGCAACGCTGACTTTGAAAGCGGGAGACTCTTCAGCCCGGGAATGGGCCTCGTGCGAGCGGGTCGAGGCTTTGGGAGGATGGGCGAGGGAAAATGAGGTCGAGGAGCCGACCAGGTCAATGGATTGAAAGAATCCCCACCGTTAACCCCAGTCGAGTCACGAAATCTACTTGGCTCGTGCACCAACTCACTCACCGCCTGCACCTCCGCCAAAAGCTTCCTCCATCCGCGACATCTTGATAACCAGCTGATCATCCAAACGCCAATGCCTCCCCACCACATCTTGTCGCGGCATCTTGCCGTGCGCGCCATTTCTCAAATTCTCCGGATAAGGACTCTTGCACCTCTGCGGACTACCAACACCGGCATCGCCGCCACAGCAGCGACAGCTCTCCGCAATTTCAGTACCACGCCGTCTCCCGGCGCAACGTACAACCAAGTCCGCCGCAAATGTCGCAAGCTGCAACCATTCCGTAAGCCCGTCTCGCCACAACTTGCGGATCGCCCAGAGATGAAGGCCGTTTGCCTCAAGGTCGGCACGACCAAACCCAAGAAGCCCAACTCTGGAGAGCGCAAGGTTGCCCGTGTGCGTCTCAGCAACGGCAACTTGGTGTGGGCATATATTCCCGGCGAAGGTGGGTCGATACTTTCCGGGGTTTTTGGTGGAAGGGTTTCAGGGAATCGGAATAGGAATCCGGGGGTTGGGTTGGCGTAGGCTAACTGTTGCGATTTACTTGTAGGGCACAACATCCAGCAACACTCGGTCGTTTTGGTGCGCGGTGGACGTGTTCAAGATTGTCCTGGTGTACGGTACAAGGTAGTCCGTGGAGCCATGGATTTGGTACGAATAATTTCCTTCCCACATCGGCTGCTGCCCCGCGTTGGCTGACAAGTTGAAACAGGGGGGTGTTGGTAATCGTATTACGGCGCGGTCAAAGTATGGTACCAAGAAGCCGAAGACCAATTAGTCAATAGCGTTGTTAAAGTTTCCTTTGATAAAGCTGGATTAAAATACCATCAAGCGAAAGCTGTTTATTTCTTGGTACTGGGCGTTCGTCGAGGGACATGAGGGTTGCGAAACCTTAAGGTTAGAGGGTGAAAAAATATGAAAATGCCTTCAGGTCTAAGCTTAGCCAGCTTGGCTGGTCAGCACCTTCCAAGCACACTCGATGTGTGCTGCAAACAGCAGTTACCTTCAATTGCCTGACCTGTTGCCTCCTGAAGCGAATAGTTCTTCGTGGCGTCACTTAATCGCTAGTCATTTGATAGCAGTCTAAGTCGCTCTTTTCTGCTGGCGAAAGGTAACGTAACGAGGTAAGCAAATACCGCACAGTCCTCAACACATTAAAAATTTCAATTAGGAGCAGAAAATCTCAAACAGCACGCAGGTAAAGAGGCGCATACGTTGAAGCCCAAAGTGTAGAGATACGTCAATCTCTTGCTATTTTTACCTACCCCCTGATTCTTAGCCCTCTGGAAGCTGCCGTACTTATCACAAGCAGTAGACAACCTCGCCCCTCTGGAAAGAAATCGCAGTCATGACCCCTGGACAACTTCCGGGTCTGGCTCCGCGGTCTTCGTGGCTGCTTGAGCTTGGTGACGCTCGTCGCCTGCCATGGTTCTCGAATATAACAATGAACCAATGCCAAACTTTTTCTGCATTCAATGCTCTTACGCTGACTCTTTCACATTACGGGTCGGCTTCGACTGACGGCCCTAGGTTTTATGGTATAACGAACTTTTTCTCTATTTCGAAACATCGATCCAACCTGTAAGCAAGGGCGACTCCTTAGATGATTTACCATCATCAAGCTGACCACCTGTCTTGTCCTTGCAGCGTTCGACTCCGGTTGGCTGGCGTTCCCTCGAGGTTCGTCCCTTTTCCCATTTCAACGAACCTTCGCCTTTTACTACTACCCTTCGTCTTTAGCTTTATGGAACCTTCGTCTTTTAACTTCATCGAACCTTCGTCGTCACGAGGGCTGCGATGTCTCTCAGGTCACGGCCATGCGTCATTTGTAATTAATCAAGCTGATAGCGCTCTGCGCTCCCCATTGCTCTCCCATGTAAGTACAAATCAACCCTCAGGCTACTCCGCATCAGTGCGCTGACATCTCGTATTGTAACAGTTCTCAACTGTGGGTCGAGGGTTCAGAGATGGATTTAGAGCGTCTTTGCTCTATTTTCAAACATCTTCATACAGTTGTTCAAGGTGGCATGCGCTTCGGGTCATACCCGCATACATCACTCCACGGCTCCAACCTGTGAGGATCTAGATGTATGTCCCACTTGAAAATCTGACGTGAACAGAGAGCCGCTAGAAGCCAAGTCGACTACACCACAACAACAAATCACCGAAGACTCGGTATGATGATTAAGAATAAGTGTTATTGCCAAAGAATATGCTTTGAGCCATGACTGCTATGCTAAGCAATTGCAAGATCAAGCGTCCGGTGTTGCTGTTTTTGGCAGCAGCCAACCAACCAACGAGTCAGCCAGCTAACCGCTGGACGCAAGGGGTATATCCGTACGCTACGCCAACGACAGAAAACCGACAAACCAGCGCCCCCAACCTTCTCTTCCTCCTCCGTCCCCCCAAGGCTTCTTTAATCAGCAACTTTTTCGCTCCTTACCTTTCCCATGCCTCTCCCTCCTTCCCTCCTGCCTCTTAACAGAAATTACCCCCCACCTATCAACTCTACCTACCCACCGCAGCTTCAAACCAATCCGTCATTACATGCACAATAAAACCACCGACCTACCTCCCCGACCCCAGCCATCCCACAAAGCAAAGCCACTCCAGCACTCCTAATGCTCAACCTCCAAACCTGGGACAACAAAACCGTACCCATCCGTCTTGCCCTGGGCATCCTTGTTCGAAATCTCAACGCGGAACGTGACATCGAGGCCATGCGGGCCACCCAAACGGGTCGGCGCCAGACCGCTGGCAGCAGGGTGGCGCGCACCAGCGCCTTTCTCGCCGGGATGCAGCGCACGGCGGGGGTTGACCTTCATACCATTCTCAGTAGGGGCCTCAAGATTGCCGTTGCCATTAGGCGTCGAGGCGGCCGCACAGTCAACATGGCCATTGGCGTCTGAGCCCGCGGTGCTGGGGACCGACGCGGTGTAAGCGTCCGAAGGCGCGTACGTGGAGCCGTTTGACGTGCCGGGGGGCTGCGGTGGAGCGAGGGCGCCGTTGGTGGTGTGGAAAGCGGGAGCGCCGGCAGAGGTGGCCGAGCCGTTGGCGGTGATTGGGACCTCGGACGTGCCGGCTAGGTCGTGGCTTTCGGTGATTATGGCGTAGTTGCGCGATGGCATTGTGCAAAAGTTCTTTTCGCCGGATTTGCGGCCCACGTTTTGCTCATCTTTGCCGTCAGGCGTGAAGCCTGGTTGCCGGTCGAAGAGTTCCAGCAGCGTCTCGTCGGTCGATGAGTCGAGGTGGTGAATCTTGTTGCGGCGTGCCAGAAGGTTGGCGACGGCCTGTGGGGGTGGCTTGTTGGTGATGGCGCTGCTGACAATGTTGACCATGTAGCGGTGGTCGTGCTCCGTGGGAATCTGAAGTGCCGGCTTGCTGTAGAAGCGGCCAAGTGCGCACAAGTGGACGTCTCCACCGAGGATCGTGACACGCACACTGTGCTTCTTGGCGAGATGCTGCAGGCGCAGTATCAGCTCCTTGCGCTCGGCCTTGTGATGGTGGGCCGTGTAGTGATCGTCAAGATCGTCAAGAATGTCAACCTGGCCGTCAAAGTGGTTGAACAGGCCGCCCGCAACGCCAAAGCGCTTGTTCAACAGGCGAATGGGAGCAATCAAAGGACTCTGCAAAATGTTCTCCAGCCATTGCAGACGAGGATACGCGATTGGAACACCAAGAAGAAGGACGAGATGCTTGATTTCCGGATTGGTGGAAAACTCCTTGTCGAGGCGGGCAAATATCTTGTTGTAAGTCTCGGGGTAGTTAATTTGGTGGCGAGTGCGCTCCGTGCGCGCATCAACTCCAAGAAAAGCAATGCGTGCGCCCAGCTGAGCGTACAGAGAGCGGCTTCGCTCTTCGACGTATGGACCAGGAGTGTCACCAATGATAAAAGACTCTTCATCTTCTGACTCATCGGCGACAAACGTATCCCTCATCTGGACGGGGTCAGCGGGTGTGCCGTTGGTGCCGGGCTCGACGGTCTTGGGGGAATCTGTGGTATATGTGCTCTTGGGAGGAGCGAGGTGTTGCTGGAACAGCATGTAGTACCTGAGGTGGTGTTAGCAGTGGACCGGGATGGAGCTGCACCGTTGACCAATCACGACGTAGACTAGCAAAGGTGGACCAAAGAAAAAAGGAAAAAAGTTTGTCGTCTCACTTGTAGGCTACACCTCCAATGCCGCGAAAGACGGCGCATTTCATGAAGTGATCGGTATAAGAGCCAAAGCCATCAATGATGTCGTGATCATCCCAAACATTCAATTGTGGAATTTGACCATTTGCATCCGAAAATGGTTTCGTATTATACCATCGCACGTAATTCTTAAAATAGTACTGGTCGCACTGCTCCCTAAGCTCCTCGTTGAATGGGAAATGATGGCGCTTCTTGGGATTAGAAATATCGGCCCAGGCGCGCAGCGGGCCGTCGACGCGCACTCCATCGTTGTAGATTTGGTCACCGCCGCCAAGCATGACGTGAAAGGGCTTTTTCTCGTGGTTCCGCAGCACGTCATTCCAGAGAGCTGGGCCAGACCAGGCGTCGACGTCGGTGCCGACTGAGAAGCCATTGCACGAGTGGAAGAGGATGCGCATCGACTGCGAGACGGATGGAACAGCGAAGGTGCGGGTGGAAACGTCGATGCCAGCGTGCTCGCCCAGCACGGGGTGGAGGTTGGGAATGTGGTATTGCCATCGGGACTCGTAGCTGAGAAAGGGGATGTCAATTGCGAAGCGCCAAAAGGCCTTTTGGGCGTCTTCGTAGAGCAAGAAGCCCTCGAAGCGGCGCGCGCCAGAGTCGGTAGGCGGCGTGGCGCCACTCACGGGGCCAAGCTCGGTCAACAGCAGCTCTGGCTTCAGCTGGCCAGGAGTCGCCACGATGAGTACGCTGCCATGCCAGATGGGTCGCCCCGTCGCGACACTGCTCATGCGCTTGAAGTTGAGCAGGGGTCCACATTGCAGCTGAAGGCCGGCCGATGAGCTGATGACCTGGGGGGCGGTGCCAATACCGGGAGAGCCATGGACATTGTTTTGGGGCATGTTGTCTCCTGAAGGGATGGGTCCGGCGGCAGTGTCTAAAACTGAATCAATAGGCATGGTCGAGGGTGGGACAAGAGTCGCAACGAAAGAATGTCGAGGTCTGCGAGAACGAGGGGTGATGAGACGTATCTTTTACTTTGGCGAAGGGGTTGGCGACAGGGAGGAGAGGTCACAAGGGAGAAGGACGGGAGCAGCACCAGCAGCACCGGCACCAGCACCAGCACCAGCGCCACAAAGGGGGGAAACGGGGAGAGGAAGGGTTTAAGGTGAGGAGTGTGCGCGCGGATGCAAGATTGCTTTGATGCACAGTGGGAGCTGCCAAGACATGGCATGTGGACCATGACTTCAATGGCGTACAGAAATATGAAGACACTACAGGTGACAGCGGCTGTGGCACAGGCGAAGCGCCAGAGATCAGGCCATTTTCTAGCAGTAGCAGTAGTAGTAGGAGTAGGAGTAGCAGTAGCAGTAGCAGTAGCAGTAGCAGTAGCAGGCAACAACAACACTGGGGTGAGCGTTGAGCAAACAGGGATTCGCTGGACCCTCGGCCCGCCAAGGATGCGCTGCGGGCTGTGCGGGACTTGCGCGCGCAATTCCGCCAGCCAATGACTTGCAGGTCTCGCAGGCCTCGCGCGACGAAACACCATCTCGCAGCAGTCATGCCACTCGGCCCTCACCTCCGGGTCCAACTCCATCATAGCCTGCTACGCTGCTCGTCTGCACTTCTTTCTTTTCTACATGGAAATAAACACAAACGATTCAACCTGGTACAGACTCCGCATCATCAATCACCACGCCATGCCGCGCTCTCCCCTGTCATAACCAAACACCCTCTTGAATACATTCCCTGCCTTCTCCAAAGCCATCTACCTTAGCCTTCCCCTTCTCGTTGCTGCATCATTCGCCTGCAGTATGCGACCATTCATCGCAATGCAGTCCGAACAGACGATTCCTCTGCCCATCTCTGTGCCATTTCTTCGCAAGTAAAGCCTGGCCCGCAGCGAGCCGCGACGTCTCCCTGCAGCTAGTTCCCTACACCTGCTCAGCGCCCCATCCCGCATCGGCGTCCCTCATGTTGGCCGGCGGCTCGATCGACGGAATGTATTCGAGGACAACGTACGCGACGCCGACGAGGCCAATGATGGTTCCCGGCACGTACTTGAACCACCGGTCCTCCAGGATGACGCTGCCAATGAAGATGTAGACTAGCGCTGTTAGCAGACCCTTGGAATTTTTTTTGTCTTGGTGTAGATCAACTCACAAACGCCGCGCCCAATGAAAGAGAACATGAACGACGCATATCTAGCGACAGGCGGAGGGATTTGGAACTCTGTAGTAGTAAATGTTTAGTCCAAGAGCCAACGCACTCGGATTTCAAGGGCCGCATACCGAGACCCGCCGTCGCGGCACCAAACAGACAGAGATATACGCCCAGAATGATTTCCTTCCTGCGCAAACCCATTACTATCTGCTTCACCATTTCGGCAGATGGATTTACTCACAGACCAAGCGGGAAGAATTGCGCAATGCCGCCCAGCACCATGAAGATGCCAACGCCCAGGTTGACTATGCGACTGCGAGGTCCAGAGGTTAGCACAAGCTCTCCAGATCACCTATTAGTTCACCCATCATTGCGCCGGATGCGCGAGCATCGTCGCCTGCCAGATGGTGTTGAGGGCCACCTGCGACGGCCGCCCAGGCATGCGCAAGCCCACAGCCGACGCCGCACGTACGCGCGCCCGCGCACCCACCGCACACCCGCAACGCACGTCGTCGGCAACCTCAACGGACGAGCCGAGGTTGAGAGGAAACGTACAAGATGTCTGAAAAATCCATGGCTGCCGTGATTTGTTTGTTTGGTCTCGACTCGGAGCGACACTTCTTCTTCAGCACCTACTAAACGAGGTAGGCCGGATCGCGCTGGCAGTTATTTTGGTCAGATTGAGCACGAAGATGGCCCAGGCAGAAGGCTGCTGAGATCGCTGTCGATGACAGGCCGGAGCAGAGCTGAACGAACGAGTTTTGAAGCTTTGTCGACGTGCCAGGGGTTGAATCGAATCGGATTGAGACGCTTCTCAAGCCTGCGATTCGTCGGGGCAGCGAGATTGGCACTGTACGGTTGACGGCAGCCAACGCGGGTCGAGCGGGTGATGTGGTGTTGAGCTCTTGAATTGCGAGGTTGGAGCGCGACAGAGCTGGCAGGATGGATGGAGCTTGGGACCCGGACGAGGGGACTTGGCACTGTGGCTGCCGTGCAAGGTGCATTTTCCTGCCCTGGCAAAGCCTGTGCGCATGCTCTCTTCCTCCTCCTGTTCTTGCAGCCTGCCATCCTCTACACAACTCCATCCATCTCTCTCAAGTCTCACACCGCTAGACGCAATTTCCGTACTCAATGACATGAGAAAGATGCAGATGCACGTTGGAAGAAAAGAGAAGATATATCAAGTAGTCCATCAGGTTACCTCTCAGACAAATTGGTCCATCAAGGGACAAGTCGCCTCAGCCACTACCGGTGCACTACTTGCCTGCCATCTCCCCTGCGTCTAAAGTTACCAACCACCGCACTTAGATGGTTCGTGGACTGACCGCAGTCTGCACAGGCATATGTGGCCTTTTCAAACCTCAAGCCTTCCTCCCTCCACTTGCTCCTCTTGTCAATTCCATGCGCCTGACTGCCCCAGATGTGTGCGTTGGCAGCCAAACATCTTCCCCAACATGACCTTCTTGAGTGAGCAGCAACCCGTTCTTCCGAATCCAAAATCTCGGATTTTCTGAGCAGCCCTGGCGGCTCATTTCTTCGAATTCTGGTTGACTTTTGCGTCCACTATTTCTCATGTGAAACAACATCACGCACAATGTTTCGTACACTGTCCATCCGGGGGCGAGACAAGCAGCCCAGGTGCAATATCGGTAGATGAGCTGTAAGAAATGTATGCTGGTCGAGTCGAGTTAAGCTTATATTTTACTCTATATTACCGCCACTGCTTTTTTGATTTAGTGTTCCTCAGTTACACGATTGGCCACTATTTTGCTCGAGACTGTGAGAACTCTCCAGATATAGCCAACAATATAGAAACAAGAGTGCCGATCATTGCAGGTTGGCAGAGAAGCAGCCCTGCCCGGAAGACCATCTGCTGCATGAGAGTACTTCAACACTCACCTCACCCTAGAAACAGCCTACCAAACCAGGCCCACATGCTGTTCTCTTGTAATGAGGATAGTAAGGGTAACTATCACGAGATTCACTACAGGGAGTAAAAATGGGGTCGATAGCGCCGGTGCTAGAGAATATCCTTGTACCAAAAAGTATCTCTGCGCCAGTACTGTCACGGTCTTGCTCGCGTAGGATGCAAAAGAAGTCGTCCATGAGATAACATTAATATTCGCTAAAGAAGAAAGGAACGCCCATACCGCCAGTTCTGTGGCAAGTGCCACCTCACCCGCGTCTTTGACGAGTCCAAGTAAAACCAACGCTCGGCTTGTAATATGTCCACTAGGTATATAGCCGCTTTCTAGCGACCTGAACTGTCTGGTGGGGCCCCGTTAGGACGCCTGCGCAGGCACGCCAATCGCCCCTTTAGGGCAATACGAGGCCGGGATTAAGTCGTGGGCCTGCTTGGCGTTAAATGAAACTCTCTCAATTCGACAAAGAAACGGGAGAAGTAGAAACACACCCAGTGGGCGCAGAAGGTCCCGGACACAGACATCTTCGCATCCTCTGACGAGTCATCAGAGGGTCAAGGCCGCTCCGCTTGGGGATCCGTCCTTTAGCGAGGTGGAAAACCCTTTCGGACTGGCCACGAAACTCTTCACGGCGGTGAAGTCTACGATGCAGAAATCATTGGAGCTGTTGAGGCCCTCCAACGACGGGGTCATTCACGTCTTCCTGGACAACCAAAATGCTGTCAAAGCCCTCCAGACAAACACCTCTTCCTCGAGCCTGGCGGCTGTTGAGCGGTTCTGCTCGATGAAACAGTCCGCCAGCGTTGGGGTGAGGTGGGTGCCTAGACACGTGGGAATCAAAGGAAACAAAGAAGCAGATGCTGAGGCACGCTCAGCTCTGTGC
>JAIFKG010001753.1:0-17363 GCA_020351975.1 Phyllosticta ampelicida
GCGGTGGGCGGCTTGCGGTAGGCCGGTTGAGGGCAGCGAGTGCAGGGGGATTCGGTTGGGGACGTCAGCGATGCAGCCGGGGGCCCGCCGGGTGGCCCGTTTTGCGCCGGCGCTCTGCACGTCTGGAGTGGCGCGTCGGCCGGTCGGAGGCCACCCAGACTGCAGCACTGCACTGGGACTGGTTGAGAGGCGCAAGGCGCGCATGGGGAAGACTAACCGATTTTCGTTGGGCGCGTCCGAGCTTCAACAGGTCAAGCCGAATCTCAACACCCACGAGTCCGCGTCCGTTGCTGCGTCGCCCTGTCTACGGCCTTCCCTTTGAATATCTCGCGCCCTTGATCTTTTCCGCTCCTCATATCCCATTTGCCCTTGACCCTCCGTCGCCTCCTCCTCCCCTTCGCCTCCTCCTCCTCCTCCTTGCCCGCCGGTCCTTCTCAATCGAGCCGTCGTGGTAGCCCTCCGAAATTTATTCACGACCACGCCGCCGCAATCCCTCCGCCTTTTCTCCGCCTGGAGTTCGCTCCCGTCCTCCACCGACTCCCGTCTCTTCAAGCGCACGGCCTTTCCGCCTCTAGATACCCTCAGACTTGATTTTTCCCGCCGGTCGCTCTCCTCCCCCCTCACCACTGCCATCATGCGTCCCGAAGTCGAGCAGGAGCTCGCCCACACTTTGCTCGTCGAGCTGCTCGCCTACCAGTTCGCGTCGCCCGTGAGATGGATCGAAACGCAGGATGTCATCCTCGGCGAGAAGACCACGGAGCGCATCGTCGAGGTCGGTCCGGCCGACACCCTGGGCACCATGGCCAAGCGGACACTGGCCTCAAAGTACGAAGCACATGACGCCGCCCGCTCGGTGCAACGCCAGATCCTGTGCTACAATAAGGATGCAAAGGATATCTACTACGACGTCGACCCAGTCGAGGAAGAGGCTCCGGCTGCCGAAGCCTCGTCTTCGGCCTCTGCTCCCGCTCCTGCCGCCGCTGCGGCTGCTTCAGCTGTGGCCGCACCTCCGCCTTCGAGTGCTGGCCCGGCAGCGGCAGTTCCGGATGCCCCAGTGTCCGCCACCGACATTCTGCGCGCCTTGATTGCCCAAAAGCTCAAGAAGGGCTTAGGAGATGTTCCCGTTGGCAAGGCCATCAAGGACTTGGTCGGAGGTGAGTTGCATGTGCCAAGACCAATGCCCGCAATGTGCGTTTTTCTGACTCCGAACAGGCAAATCGACACTCCAAAATGAAATTCTGGGAGATTTGGGCAAGGAATTCGGCTCGACGCCCGAGAAGCCCGAGGACACGCCCTTGGATGAGCTGGGAGCGTCGATGCAGGCTACGTTCAACGGCCAGCTCGGCAAGCAGTCGGCCTCGCTTATCGCTCGGATGATCTCGTCCAAAATGCCCGGTGGCTTCAACAACACATCTGCGAGGAAGTACCTCGAGACACGGTGGGGCCTGGGCCCGGGTCGGCAAGATGGTGTCCTGCTGCTTGGTATCACCATGGAGCCCCCAGCGCGTCTTGGCTCTGAAAACGATGCTAAGGCGTGGCTTGACGACGTCGCTCAAAAGTACGCAGTGTCGGCTGGAATCAGCTTGTCGGCGCCTCAGGCTGGCGGCGACACTGGTGCTGCAGCAGGTGGCATGATGATGGATCCTGCTGCCATCGACGCCCTCACCAAGGATCAGAGGGCCCTCTTCAAGCAGCAGCTCGAGCTGTTTGCCAGGTACTTGAAGATGGACCTGCGCTCTGGCGACAAGGCATACGTCGGTTCCCAGGAGACGAACAAGGCCCTGCAAGCCCAGCTCGATTTGTGGTCTGCGGAACACGGCGATTTCTACGCCGCTGGCATCGAGCCCCAGTTCACCTCCCTGAAGGCCCGTGTCTACGATTCCTCCTGGAACTGGGCGCGCCAGGACGCCCTCACCATGTACTACGACATTATCTTCGGTCGTCTGACAGCTGTCGACCGCGAAATCGTCAGCCAGTGCATTAACATCATGAACCGCTCCAACCCGACCCTGCTTGAGTTCATGCAATACCACATCGACCACTGCCCTGCCGAGCGTGGCGAGACCTACGAGCTCGCCAAGGAGCTCGGTCAACAGCTCATTGAGAACTGCAAGGAAGTTTTGAACACCGCTCCCGTCTACAAGGACGTCAAAATGCCCACGGCTCCTCAGCTCGTCATCGATGCGCGCGGTAACATGAATTACTCCGAGGTCCCGAGACCCGCAGTGCGCAAGCTCGAGCACTACGTGAAGGAGATGGCAGAGGGCGGCAAGCTTTCAGAGTACGGCAACCGTACCAAGGTTCAAAATGATCTGCAGAGGATCTACAAGCTTATCCGCCAGCAACACAAGCTTTCCAAGAGCTCCAAGCTCCAGATCAAGACGCTTTACGGCGACGTCATTCGCTCGCTCTCGATGAACGAGGGTCAGATCATTCCCACCGAGAACGGCAAATCAGCCAACCGTCGCAAGGGCCGCAACGGTAGAATCAATGGCAGCAACAAGCATGGCAAAGTTGAGACGATTCCCTTCCTCCACCTCAAGCGCAAAGATGACCACGGTTGGGAGTACAGCAAGAAGCTCACCGGTATCTACCTCGAGGCCATGGAGAACGGTGCCAGGGACGGCTTGACTTTCCAAAACAAGTGTGCTCTCATGACCGGAGCCGGTGCTGGCTCTATCGGTGCCGAGGTCCTCCAAGGCTTGATTGCTGGTGGTGCCAAGGTCGTCGTTACGACCTCCCGCTTCTCCCGCCAGGTCAACGAATACTACCAGTCCATCTACTCGCGCTACGGTGCACGTGGCTCTCAACTGATTGTCGTTCCATTCAACCAGGGTAGCAAGCAGGACGTCGAGGCTCTGGTCGAATACATTTACGACACCAAGAGCGGTCTTGGCTGGGACCTCGACTACGTCGTTCCTTTCGCTGCTATTCCTGAGCAAGGCCGCGAGATCGACGGCATCGACTCCAAGTCTGAGCTTGCTCACCGTATCATGTTGACCAACCTCCTCAGGCTTCTGGGATGCGTCAAGCAGCACAAGCACGCCAACAAATTCGAGACTCGTCCGGCCCAGGTCGTCCTTCCCCTGTCTCCTAACCACGGAACGTTCGGCAACGATGGCCTGTACGCCGAGTCCAAGATTGCTCTGGAGACTTTGTTCAGCAGGTGGCACTCCGAGAGCTGGGGCAACTACCTCACTATTTGCGGGGCTGTCATTGGATGGACTCGCGGAACTGGTCTCATGGCTGGCAACAACGTCGTCGCTGAGGGCATCGAGAGGTACGGTGTCCGCACCTTCTCTCAGCAGGAGATGGCCTTCAACCTGTTGGGTCTCATGTCGCCTGCCATTGTCAACCTCTGCCAGGTTGAGCCCGTCTGGGCAGACCTCAACGGTGGCTTCCAGTACCTGCCCAACTTGAAGGACCTCATGACCAGTCTCAGGAAAGAGTTCACCGAGACCAGCGAGATCCGCAAGGCTGTCACCAAGGAGACATCTGCGGAGAACAAGATCGTCAACGGCGAGAAGAGCGAGGCTCTGTACAAGAAGGCGACCGTTCAGCCCCGCGCCAACCTCAAGTACGACTTCCCCAAGGTTCCAGACTGGGAGACGGAAGTCAAACCGCTCAATGAGAATCTCAAGGGCATGGTCGACCTTGAAAAGATCGTTGTCGTCACTGGTTTTGCCGAAGTTGGGCCCTGGGGTAACGCTCGTACTCGCTGGGAGATGGAAGCGTACGGCGAATTCTCCCTCGAGGGCTGCGTCGAAATGGCCTGGATCATGGGCCTCATCAAGAACCACAACGGTCCTCTCAAGGGCAAGAGCTACTCCGGTTGGGTTGACGCCAAGACTGGCGAGCCCGTTGACGACAAGGACATCAAGTCCAAGTACGAGAAGCACATTGTCGAACACTCTGGTATCCGTCTCATCGAGCCGGAGCTCTTCGCTGGATACGACCCCAACAAGAAGCAGTTGCTCCAGGAGGTTCAGATTGAGGAGGATCTCGAGCCATTCGAGGCCTCCAAAGAGACTGCCGAGGAGTTCAGGCGAGAGCACGGCGAAAAGGTCGAGATCTTCCCGACAGAGTCTGGCGACTACACTGTCCGCCTGAGGAAGGGCGCCACGCTTCTTATTCCCAAGGCCCTCCGCTTCGACCGCCTCGTGGCCGGTCAGATTCCAACTGGCTGGGATGCTCGCCGCTACGGTGTACCGGAAGACATTATCGAGCAGGTTGACACCGTCACCCTGTTCGTCCTTGTTTCGACTGCCGAGGCGCTCGTCTCGTCCGGTATCACCGACCCTTACGAGTTCTACAAGTATGTCCACATTTCCGAGGTCGGCAATTGTATGGGTTCCGGTATTGGTGGTTCAGGTGCCTTGAGGGGCATGTACAAGGACCGCTACCTCGACAGGCCTCTTCAGAAGGACATTCTTCAGGAGTCTTTCATCAACACCATGAGCGCCTGGGTCAACATGTTGCTTCTGTCCTCGACCGGTCCCATCAAGTCGCCTTCTGGTGCCTGTGCCACCGCTGTCGAATCCGTCGACATTGGATACGACACCATTGTCCAGGGCAAGGCCCGCATCTGTCTTGTCGGTGGTTTCGACGACTTCCAAGAGGAAGGTTCGTACGAATTTGCCAACATGAAGGCCACCAGCAGTGCCGAGGACGAGTTTGCCCACGGCCGCACTCCCAAGGAGATGTCTCGTCCTACCACCACCACTCGTAACGGCTTCATGGAGTCCCAGGGTTGCGGTATGCAAATCATTATGGATGCTCGTCTTGCCTTGGACATGGGCGTTCCGATCTATGGAATTCTCGGTTTCACCGCCACTGCCACCGACAAGATTGGTCGATCCGTACCGGCTCCTGGCCAGGGTGTTCTCACGACTGCTCGTGAGGCTCCTTCCAAGTTCCCCTCGCCTCTCCTGGACATCAAGTACCGCAAGCGCCAGCTCGACCTCCGCCGCCAACAAATCAAGCAGTGGCAAGAGTCGGAAATCCTCTACCTGCAGGAGGAGATTTCCGCTATGAAGTCTCAGGGTGCCGACTTCGACACCACCGAGTACTTGGCGGAGCGTGCTGAGCATATCGAGCGCGAGGCCAAGCGCCAAGAGAAGGAGGCCCTGAACAGCCTTGGAAACCACTTCTGGAAGCAAGACGAGTCGATCGCTCCTCTGCGCGGTGCCCTTGCAACCTGGGGTCTTACCATCGATGACCTTGACGTTGTCTCTTGCCACGGAACTTCGACCGTCGCCAACGATAAGAACGAGTCTGATGTTCTGTGCCAGCAGATGAAGCATCTTGGCAGGAAGAAGGGCAACGCTGCTCTGGGTATCTTCCAGAAGTATCTGACGGGTCATCCCAAGGGCGCCGCCGGTGCTTGGATGTTCAACGGCGGTCTCCAGGTGCTCAACAGCGGTCTCGTTCCCGGCAACTTCAACGCCGACAACGTTGACAAGAATCTCGAGAAGTTTGATTACATGCTCTACCCCAGCCGGTCGATCCAGACGGATGGCATCAAGGCTGTCTCCGTCACCTCGTTCGGCTTCGGTCAAAAGGGTGCCCAGGCCGTCGCCATCCATCCCAAGTATCTCTTTGCCACGCTCGACTACAACGACTATGCAAACTACAAGGTCCGCGTCGAGGCCCGCCAGAAGAAGGCCTACCGCTACTTCCACGACTCCCTTGTCAACAACACCATGTTCCGTGCCAAGAGCAAGGGCCCGTACGAGGAGGCCCAGCAGAGTGAGGTCTTCCTCAACCCCACTGCTCGCACCACCATCGACAAGAAGGAGAACAAGTATGCTTACCCCGCCCGCCTTGAGCCTAGGAAGGACAAGAAGACGGAGGAGACTCGCCAGATGGTTGAGTCGCTTGCCAAAGCTACAGCCACGGAAAACTCAAAGGTTGGTGTCGACGTCGAGAACATCGACGCGGTCAACATTGAGAACGACACTTTTGTTCAGCGAAACTTCACGACTCAGGAACAAGAGTACTGCCGCAAGGCTGCAAACCCACACGCCAGCTTTGCCGGCAGATGGAGCGCCAAGGAGGCTGTGTTCAAGGCGCTTGGTGTCGAGGGCAAGGGAGCGGGAGCTGCGCTCAAGGACATCGAAGTTCTGAGTGACGAGAAGGGCGCCCCTGTTGTTTCTGTGAGTTGATTTCCCACACTAATGAACAATCGCAGGCAAAGTAAAACGTTCACTAACGCTCATCTTCAGCTTTACGGAGATGCAGAGGCTGCGGCCAAGAAGGCTGGCGTCAAGTCGGTCAGTGTCAGCATTTCGCACAGTGACAGCCAGGCCATTGCTATTGCCATCTCTTCTTTCTAGTGGTCCCGGACCATTTATGACAACGACGCCCATGGTGCACATGAAGGGAACGCGGTGAGGACGTACAAAATGTTGTTTGAGCTTCCCAAGTTTGGCACACCGGGAGGCAAAGATTTGTTTTCTTAGAGAGTGTTCCTTTTCACGCAGTGTACGTTAAGGATTTCGATCAACTGGCGTATTGGCTTGCATATTTTTGCTCATGAGGGAAGGCGTAGATGGAAACATGGACATGCGATTAGACTTGACGGTTCCAGATGAACGAAGTTCTTAGATCTTAGATGCGCCCACAGTAACCCACGAGCGGCCAATTGTGATGGAGATGAAGTACCGATGTGTCGAAGTTGTTCTAGGCGTGACCCCCGCATCACTCGGGCTTGGCTCCCCCTCCTTTTGTTGACGTGTGGGACTCACGGTGCAATGTAACCTTGGGCTCAGAAACGGTCGTGACGTCAGGGCTATACGGACAAACCCCCTCCGGTTTCCAATCTAGCAGCAACCGATTGAATCAATCACACGCGTCGACACCGTGTCCTTTTACTTTTTACTTTTTTGTTTTGTTTTATTCAAACAGCATCGATGAAGCTTTCCCATTGGCACGTCGTTTCTGTTCCGAGCGGCAGGCGGGAATGTGGAACGCGGGACGGACGGAACGTGCAATGCGGTTAAAAACGCCAGAGATTTCCCGTGACAGGTGGTGTCGTATCTACACGGTGCACATCGTAACGATGCCGCTCCCAGAGCTGCAATGTGCGTGAACAGCCGCATGTGTACTGATAGCAGAGCGACATTATAATCGTTTTTTTTTTTTTTTTTCAGTGCGGCAGTCGGTGTGCTCAACCCCTATGGATTATGACTCTGCGAACAGGTCATCTTGCAGCTTCCCACCGGCATTTGGCTGTCGCCAGCGGGACATATTCCTGCTGCTCCTCTCTACATGTCCTCGCTCCGATCACTCGACACTTCGCATCTCTAAATAACCGGCTAGCCTTTGCCACCTCTCTGCTCGGTCTGTGGTGGTGCCGAGGCAGTGTCGTCTACCACCTCACCTTTTTCCTCCTTGGCCGATGATGTGGTGGTGTCATTGCTTCAGCGACATGTCGCGCGGCTGGAATAGCCTGCTGTTGGAAGTTTATCGCCCATCATCACTAACGACCGACGTGTGCCGCCCACGACGCCCTGGCTAACGTGTCGGTGTTGTGCCTGGCAGCTGCACACGGCTATCATTACTGCCCGCCCTGCAGTAGATCCCTGATCTTCAGGGGACTAGCGGCGCACTCTACTTGACGGCACGTTGATGCATCCGAGGGCAGCTCCACCGTGCGAGAAGTCTATCGGCTCGGGCTTCTGGTTCCCAGCAACTGTCCAACTTGGGGCAGTGTTGAGCGCATCGCTAAGCAATTCGAATGGCAGTTTGAATAGCATGAGAGACCAAAGCCGACATGATCCAAATGTAAAAATGTCGAATAATGATCTGCCTATGCCAGCCTCTAAGTGTGGACGCCACCTTGGTAAAGCACGTTGTTGAGCGGGGTTGAAATGACCGTTATCCTTACTAGTGGACAATCTTTGGATGGGAGAGCCTTGACAATGCTCCCACTTCAGCAACGGATCACCGCATGGGTGCTCAGAAACATCAGGGGCCTGCTGCAGCAAGCAATCCGGAGTGACCGGACACGCAACAAAATAAAGTTTGGTCTAGCCCCCGCGGGGCGATCCCAACCTCCCGCAGGCGGGTCACTGGACGAACCCCCCTCCTCCTCTCCAGCCTTACATGCAGATGTATCCTCTGCCGTAACGAATCTTCCCATCTCCTACCAGGGTGAGCCTAAACAAGGGACAGTGGTTGCGAGCATCCTCCATGATCCTCAAAACGCCACGGTCCATTCGAGAGAGTCCGGATTGTGGAATAGTTGCTGCTCTCGCACAAGTACAAGTTGACAGAGCGCTAGGAAGAGTGGTGAAAATCCGTTCTCGTGCGCAGGAAGACTTTGAATAACGGCGGACATCTTCTGAAAGAAATCCGTGAGTGTGTAAGGTGGCCCTTCTGTTTGGAAGGACGGAGGTTGGCCCAATCAATCAATGGTGGGATCGACGATGTGGTGAATGCACCACCCACTAGGTGTCGACAACCACTGGGCCGCCTTAAACAAGGTGGGAAGCGCATTTGCCCTTTTATAGTACGATGTTGCATCTGAAGATTTACCGGTTTGATCAACCAGATTTCCTCAGCCATACCGACGTGAACCTACCAGAACTACGGTCTTTCTGTTTCTCAGTTGCCGCCGCCGGGGGAATAAGCATTTCTTTTTGTGTTTCTCCTCTCCAGGCTTAGCAACCTATTTTACAATTATCCGATCCACTACCCTACCCTCCCGATATTCGACTGCGGAAAATCACACGCGCGGTCCACCAGCATCGGCAGCAAGCAACGGCCTTTTAGGCCAGCCTAGACCTATGGGAGGCCAGCAAGTGCACAAACCTAATCCGGTTCGGTGGCTCTCTGCGTGTCAAGCAAGTTTCACCGGGCACCCATCCCGGCTCGGACTGGCACTGATCACTGTGGGGTCCTTCTGATCTTGGTCTTCTGCGTTAGATCTATAACCTAGGCCATTGCCGGCATCCCTCCATCTCCCTGGCCAGTATCAATCGTTGGTGGCCAAATTGCCGTGCCTGTGCACCACCCCATCCACCATATCTGCTTTATTCATTCTCGTCATAATCTCTTGCCTTACCCTTTTGGACCCCCATATTATCCACCACTGGTCTGGGAATTGGAAGTGTTGTTGACCAAGTCGCTCAACTCAGACCATGATGGCTCCCATCGATGGCATCTCTGCAATAACCAGCAGCGTACCGTCATTTGACAAAGGATGGCCTACCAGCGCAGCCATGGTCGTTGGGACTACTGTTCCCGTCACCGCCGTCATGCTGATGTTTGTCTTCACACGAGTGTACACCAGCTTATTTCTCACCCGCATGTTTGGATGGCAAGACGCACTGGTGTTTCTTTCCGGCTTCATGGCAGTAGGAAATACTGTCGTCATATGTTTCGGAGTGAGGTATGGCCTAGCTCATCATGTCGGAAGTATGCAGATGCCCGACATAGACAAGGGCTTAAAGGTTAGTACTTATCAGTTTTCATTCAGTTTATGAGATCTGACAAGCAGTCAGTGTGTTTACGCAAGTCTTTTGCTCTTCCCACCAATCGTGGCCTGCACCAAAATCGCTACTTGTCTCGGTTACCGTCGACTGTTTCCAGGAAGCGCCAATAGGTGGTTCTGCATCATTTTGGTTGTTTACTGCCTCATGTGGGGGATCGCTGCCTTCTTCGGGCAAACCTTTGTGTGCACGTAAGCAGTTTTGTCTCTTTTCTTGACCCTGCCTAACATTCTCAGACCCGTCAAGTTTTTTTGGACCAGGCCTTTCGACGAGGATCGCAACTGCCAGGACATTCGAGTTCTCGCTCAGGCTACGGCTGCATTGAACAGCCTAGGAGATCTCTTGGTTTACCTATGGCCTGCTAATTTCCTCTTCAAACTACGCGTGCCGTTAAAGCACAAGCTTGGACTCCTCATCTTATTCTCCGTTGGATGCTGCGTCATTGCCGCTTCCATCTGCCGCATGGTCTACATTCCACGTGGTTTGGCTCCTAACACCGAGATCCTGTACAACGCTGGCGACCTTCTCCTCATAGCCTCCATTGAGGAGAATGTTGGGATCATCTGTGCTTGTCTCCCCCTCACAAAAGTCTTGCTGGCTCGTCTCTTCCCGCGCTTCATCATCGGCTCGTCAAACATCACTACTCAACCTGGTGCTTCAGGTCACATGCCACCAACGTTTCCTGTTTCTCAATCCTACTCTGCTTCTCTCATCGGCGCCAAAGCCACACCCGGGGGAACTATCACCACCACCGAGATCTACCCTAAGTCCTGGTTCACCAAGTCACGCAAGCCCTCTATTTCCAAGTCACGACGGCCTTCTCTCCCCATCTCGAAGCCTCTCGAAAATCGTCAATTCGATTTTCCCATCCCTGAACCAAAACCGGCTTTGACCAAACTCAACACGCAAATCCCCGACATCATCAAAACTTCAGCCAGTTCCCGGGATACGTCCGCACGAACCCCTGGTTCTCGTCCCATGACTCCAACCATTGCCCCTTCGCCCACCATATTCGGCCCTCCTGATCTAGGCGCTCGCTTCCCTCGTAAAGACCCGAATGATACTGAACGCCGCCTCCTCGCTCAAGGGCTAGGTCTCGAGTCACCACGCCCCAGTCTTCTCCCGCCCTCGTCGGCCATGTTCAAAACGGAGACACAGGCACCGCCGTCATCGATTCTGGAACGCTCAATCAACTACGGTGTCGGTGGCAACGATGATCACCTTGTGCCTCCTTCCATGGCTGGCAGTAACAGCCACCGGATAAGTCCCTCGATCAAATCCCCACCAGCTTTAGACTACTCGCCCGGGAGACGTAATCTTGGAGGTGGCGACTGCGGCGGTCCGAAAATTCCATCTACTAGCAAGCAAACCTCAGGTCTTACTCCTGTTCCTGTCAAGAATTCGTCAGCCCCAGGATCCCCGTCCTCGCCTTCGTCGAAGCTGAGCCCAAAATGGAGTTCCAGACTCAGCTCAAAGCAACAACCGCCCGCTGACCCCTTGGCCGTTCAGAAGCACATACTGGCACCACTTGGAATGGCTGGCGACGATGGAAGCAACGTCAGCTTGAGCGGGGCGTGGTTTGCCCATTCGAATATGGATGGACGTTCAGGAAAGCTGAGCCGCGGAAACAGTTCGAGCACGATGGGCACCATTGAGGCGGTCGAAGCCATGATGGGTGTAGACTGCGGAAAAGATATTTTGCCGAGGAGTTTTGCGGCATGGTCCTAACGTCAAGATGGGATGCCGATCAGTTTGTCTGGACACGCCGTTCGACCGTATAACCACTGGAGACCGCACTGCTCAAATTGAAAAGCTCACCGCCATAGCTAGCTGGCTACACAAGGCCCCTGCGGCGTTGACACCCTTGTCCTTCTTTTCCGGTTCTTGTTCATCATCTCTCCTTACGTCGCTGAGCGCACTTCGATAGATTTGGAGGCATTTTGTTTTCTTCAACATCGCACATGCACACTTCTATTATTTCTGTTCTCTCCTTTATGTATTTACGACGGACACGACAGGCGACGAAGTTCAAGACACGAGCAACACGGACGGACACTCATTTACATGCCCTGTTCTATACCACTCCTTTTTCTTGTTTTCTTTTTCCCGGTCATTGACCTATAGATCACCCGCGAGGGAAGCAGATGATATGAGAGATCAGACTGGACCCCGGCGGTTTGTCCACTCCCTCCACCCGGCTTGCTTTAGCTGAAAATGGGTTCATCTTATAATCAGCTGTAGATTTGTTATGGAAAAGTTTGGATCGTTTAGGATAGCAGGGCAAATTTTCCAAAAAGGCGGAGGTACTTGCGATGGCGCCCACACCTGGTGGCAAGCACAAAGACGTAGTATAGCACTACTCCAGGAGCAATTAAGGAATCGGAGAGAGGCTTCTGTGGACACTTGCGACACTTTCTCTGATCTCGTGAGCTGAACGCGCCTGTCTCGGAACCGCACGTACTGCCTAGACCTGCGCTACCATGTGCTTGGGGCTGGTACCAACTGCAGTGGTGGTGGTGGGCAATGTTCCGCGAGTGGCCAGTGCTACGCACAGCCTTGATGCTACTTCCATGCGCCTGCGTTCTCGCTGCCACCAATTGACCAATAACCTCCTTGCTGCGGCAGTGCCCATTGTATGAACTACTGTTTCTCCATCCACGCACCGGGAACTGGTTCAAACTAGCCCACCACGAGTTCTGCGCTGGTCAAACATCTCCATCCTTGACTCTCTTTCACGTCCACTCCAAGTTATGCCGCCTCAGCCTTTCGGCCCACCCGCAAAACTCCATATCAATCCAAATGTCTGCGCCATCACGCACAACACTTACTCAAGAATCGGCAATCAGTAGGCCGGCTCAGTCTATCGTTTCACATCCTGGCAACGCTCGCATCCCGGAAAACGCCATCGCGCCGACAGTAGTTCAGCAACCCTTGTCTCAGCCGCTCCGACCTTCTGACTGGGGTCATCCTGGAGGATGGAGGCAGTGTTCTTGGTCGGTAGTAAGAGGTTTGTGCAAAGGGATGCGGATGCGGATTGTGTGGCAACTTGTGCAATGGTATACTTGCAGATTTCAAGAGCTGTGGTGTGGATGACTTCTTCACATGCGCTCTTGCCTTCCGAAAATGATTTACAGTGCTGGTGTTGGTGGAATAAGCCAACCCACGGCCGACATCATACTGCGAAACTGTGAAACAAAATACCTTTCGTTCTTCGTGTCGTGTCGTTTCATTACTGCCGAAAGGGGGGCGGTCACTGTACTAAACAGAGGCATGAAGCACACGGCTTCAGGTCGACGAATGCCTTTCACAATTTACATGATAGTTGGCGGCATCACCGAGGCCAGTTGTGCACTGCACCCTATACACGCCTAGAATCCACCGTGTTCAATTCTTGAACTGGTCATGACGGCTTGCTTTTGTGCTTCCCGCGTAATGAATCCTGAGTAGAGTACGGAGGCATGGAAATATGCCCGACCACTTCGTCGGCGTTTGCTGGGAGATGTTTTCCGCCCGCAGGCACTGTCCATAGCCGAGGCGCGGCTCTTTGCAGTTTCTTCTCAGGGCTACGTATCGCGTGTCAATACAACCATATGCATAATCGACGAAAGCGGTCTGACGAGACTTTGTCGGAAAGCTTGATTGTAGAGAGCCTCTCGACGGGGAACTGGTTGTTTCGACCCTTTTCGTGGTTGCGAGCAGTTTACCGCGGCAGTGCGGCAACGCCTGCTCTGTCGTCAGCGGAGAGAACAAGGGCGCAGCAGAGAAACAACGTGGCGCCGCTTTGGAATCAAAAGTGTTTATTCTGTTATGGGACTCAAAGCTCAAGACCCCAGTGTCTCAAGTCATCTAAGTCTGGCGGTCGCCGACTGAAAACAGATACCCTAACTAACGATAGTTTTTATCGCCAAGCCGCCGCGTCGACAGCTTTTGGTGTTCGCGCAATGCTTAACTACTCCTGGACGCGGAACTGGCGTCCGTTTGCGCCATATATCGGATGTTGGCCCGTGTGGACATACAAGTGGCATTGTATGGCACCAATTTCACACCGGCTCCTTGCTTCCGTTTGCTGCTCGTGAGTTAGACAATCGTAAGCTTCTGCTTCTTGTTGTTTCTCTTTGTCGCATTTGACCTGGTCCCGAGTTGGGCTCCAAGATGGAAAATAAAATAGGGAAGAGAGAACGAAGTTTTTTTAAATGGCAATTTGCAGGGATGTATACACGATCATGTGGTAGATTACATCGGGTGCCTTAGATGCAGGAGGGTGCATGGGAAGTGCATGTGCGATTGTTCAAAGAAGATGAGAGTCGTCCTCCGCCCGGTGTCGAATAGGGAAGGTCTATTTAGGTCGCAAATGCCGACAAAGAGTCAGCAGAAGAGAGGCAGCAGTCTCAGAAAAGCAGAGTAAGGAAGAACCAGCCAAGGGCAAACTTTGTTCCTGAATGCCAATGTTCAGTTCCGTCTTGTTTGTAAGAGGTCAACTTGCTCTTTCGAATCTGCACGACTCGAGATCGCATGGCATATCAAGTTTTCAAGGTCTCCTATTTTCAGCAACGGTTCACTCCGCGTTGGAAAACGCTCCTTGCTGGGTGCCGAGCTTGTATGTAACTGCATGAAACAACAGGTCTGCCTCTGGCCAACTCCAGGTTAGTTGATGCAACGCTATATTCCTGTTTCAGCATAGCTACCACCTTCTTGCTCAATGTAAATTGGATATATCATCTTTGACGGAGATTTGATTTGTACTTTATCTAGTCTTGCTTCCTTTTTGGACAGAAACTTAATCCACACCGACGCCGACGAATACTCGCCGCGCTTGCGCTTAGGTACGGGAACGCACCTTAATCCGATTCATAGAGCGGGAACCGTTGCGACATCGAGACCACAAGCCAGCCGTCAAAAACGCTACCAGTCAGTGACCAACATTGGCGATGGGCGAGGTGATACAGGAATACTGGAGATCGCCAAAGGGAACGGGACGGGTGGCAGTGCGCGTCGTGCGTGCGGCTACGCAAGGCCGGCCGCTGGGCACCCCCTCTCCACGGCAGATGGAGAGGTAACCTTAAGCAAGAAGGTGCCCGGTACTTAGGCTTTACGGAGCCGCGAAACATAGGAAGGGGCTGAAGTTTCCGGATCCGGTTCAATACTACAAGGTTCGCCAGGGCTTGCGCAATCGACGCTTGTCGGGATTGGCTGGGCGAGGTGTTGAGGTTCTTGCCCATATGGCACGACGCAGCATCGGTCAGACGCGTGAGAATTGTGCTTCACTGGATTGGCTGGCGAATTTTGGAGGAGCCTTCAATTAGCATTCGGTAGAAATTCGAAGATGTTCGATGCAAAGGTCATGCCTGGGTGCGAACCAACGCAGTGTAGCGGAGGGAACCGGCGCGACGAGGAAGGACGCTGGAGGACTGAGTCTCTCGGTGGCGTACCGCAATGACTCAACCTATTTGTCTGCCGACGAGACTCTCGGATACCTCATAAATCCTCCCTTCTCGCGCCTCAGGGTTGACGATCCTTACCGTGACACTTGTAGTTAATGATGAGGAGGACGCTGGCAGTCTTGAAGCCTTGTTGCTGCAGTTTCCCGGCTCATTTGGAGATAGCTTGTACGAGTTGACTTTGGGAGATGCTGACACGCAGTCTTTGGCCCTCAGATACCTTCCGGATTTCGAACCTTCTTCGTTAAGCCAAACACTCGGATACCAGAGTGTCGGTCGGCTCAGAACGACACGGGTAAATTATTTTCCGGGGAGCAGAGGGACTCGTTCCCTCTAACAATAACAAAGCAGGTCAAAGCGAAAAGCCGAAGCAAGGATTGCATCGGCAATGAGCGCCACCAGTCGGCCTCACCCAATCGTCACTATGCCTTTAGAAAGAGACGGTTCATACTGTTACAGACTCGATATCTCACTTGGCAGTTGATGATTTCCAACGCGCGTCATGTCCCGAAGCTGGGATTTCTGTCTGGGAACGGTGGTTGTCCACACCGCGAGTTCAGATACTGTTCATGCTTTCAGCATCTCCAAGCGGTTCAAAAAGCTGGTGTTTATGGGGATGCTCGCAAAAGCCGTTTTGACAACTAATTGAGACGGATGGTGGAGGACGCTCTTACTCATCATAGTTGCACGTATGTCATGACGGAGAGTATCAAGGCCCAAGTGTTGGGCAAGATGTGGTTTACCGAAGTAAAGAATTAGAAGAGGAGATGCTTTCACAATTCAAGAGGATGGTTGAGCAGATTCCACAAATACCACCGCCGGGACCTGAGATCTCAAATATTGATGACGGCCCATTGCATGCCCTCGCCCCAGCATGCCAAATCCTCACTTGCGCTACGGACGGTTTGCGACATCTAAAGATTTCCACAAATAGCTGCGAATCGGCATGGAAAGCCACCCGACTTTCCTTTGGAGGTCGATGAACTCATTGCTTCCACGGAGGCCCCTGGGATGATCCACTCTTCACGCACGGTGATCTGAATAGTCTCAACATCATATGCGAAGGCGATGATATCCCAGGCATCATCGATTGGGAAACTTCGGCATGGTTTCCTAACCATTGGGACTACACAACAGCCCTTCAAGTGAGCCCAACCACATGTCCTCTCTCCCTGACATTTTGAGAGCGTTGGCATCGCGAATATACAAAGCATTGTAGTCTTTGTCGCCGGGCATCACAACGGACTAGTCGAGTCTTCAAGGTCTCGAATGTGGATCGGGAGCTGGTATGCGCCAATGTTTTCTAAAGGGTTTTTCTCTTCTCTGGAGCTGTTCGAATGAAGCGAGCGATTCCTAATCTCTCTACGCAGGACTTCCGACCCGGCCTGGCAGTGGCCAATCCTTGTAAAAGAGGAGCTCACTGCAACGTGCTCCACCCAAGTCAAGGCTAAACCCCCAGGCCCCGATCTTATTACTCAAGATATCATCATCAAAATATACGAAGCTGCACCTGAGCTCATGCTAAATACCTCAAGTAGCCTCCTAGCCTATCACCTCACCCAAAGGTGTGGAAGGAGGCAACGGGTGTGATTCTCAAGAAACCCTCTAAACTTAACTACACCAACCCAAAACCTAGAGGACTATCTCCCTCCCCATCTACCTAGGTAAAATTCTAGAGAGGCTTATTGGAAAAAGGCTCATTTACCTTGCAGAGACAACTCACCTCTTGCACCCTTCCCAGATCGGTTGACGTTTAAGGAAATCAGCTGTAGATGCAGCCATACTACTGACTCACTGTTTTCAAGATGAGAAGAGAGCAACGCGTAAAGTATCTACACTGTTCTTAGACGTACACGGTATATTCGTCCACGTAGCTGAAAACCAGCTACAGACCAGCTACTAGCCGGAATGGCCCATCTCTACCTCCCAAACCCTCTCCCAACCTGGGTCCGCTCATTTCATGAGAGATCCCGAAAGCCAAAAGTTTGACAGAAAATAAGAAGAGTTACAACCAGTCCAGACAGACATCCCACAATGGAGCCCAGCCTCACCAATCTTCTTATACTTCCGATCTTCGTCAGCATAGGGGTCTACTTTGATAGCGGACTCTCCTTCAAGCAACACATTGCTATCAGACTAGCCCAAGCTAAGTCAGCCTTTAATTTGTTGACTATGATATGATGAGTGGAGGGATTGATGACGAGAACTGTCGATTTAAGCCGATGCTGCTACAGAAGGTTTTTGTACAGGTCTGCAAATATCCAAGCTCATTCAATCCCACTCCTGATCTGCTCCGGCTTCGGCATCAAGGTGTGATCCGTTATCAACTGCAGTAGTGCCCAAGCTTGGTGTTGTCGTATACGGGAGCGGCTTGTGGAGCCGCAACGGCGAAGACGAGTCCAGATGAGTCCAGCCGTCGGCGACGTCCGCG
>JAIFKG010001755.1:0-10720 GCA_020351975.1 Phyllosticta ampelicida
TATTTTGGGCTTTTTTTTTTTTTTTTTTTTTTTTTTAACCAAATGCCGCAGCTGGATGACCCGTGTAGTTTCTTCCTTCCTCCAGACTGGCTGGATGGCTGACGTGCTAACTTGATGTTTTCGAATGCCGCTTTGGATGCTCCATATGCAGGTTGTAGTTCATGGTAGACCGGGATCATTCGCTTCCGCAGGCATGAAGACCAATCCAGTTCCAATGATTCTCGGTTTAACTTAGGCCGGTTTAACACGACGGCAGGAGCTGGCTCCGCAGCTCCCTATTCAGCTCAGGCACATGTTCATGCGAAGGAAAAATCTGTGAGTTGGGCTCCCGAGTTCTACCTATGCTTGGAATGATTTCGACCTCGTGTCGCCACCAGAAAATCACTCGTGTCTTTGCTGGATGGTTGCGGAACTGTATGCCAGGGTGACCATATTTCTCTCCCAAGTCTGTCCAAAATATTTTTGGCCTAGGTTAATGTTACAGATTCCACAATAATTATAAGGGATCCACATGGCACACTCAGCACACAGATAGTGGTAGAGGAAAAATACTCCACTATTCCACGCAGCACCAACTAAAATGTATCTAGAGGCAAGTAGATAGCCTGGTTGATCAACTGGACAGCCCGTCCTACATAGCCTGTGGCTGAAAAGGGACGTGAACGTATTCATTCATTCACATGGCACACCCGTGTGGATGTCTCCGACCTCGCTAAAATGGACCCCACTCGCCCTTCTTCCCGCGTAGTGAGTATTGATCAGCGAGCGGCGTGAGCTGGACACAGAAACGGGCAACAAGGGATTCTCAGTGGTGGAGAAACAGACTGTGGGGCGTCGGGCTCCAAAAGCAGCCAAATCGAAGACGACAGATAATGGGCTAGGCACGGTTAAAGGAGAGGGTCTGCTAAGTCAGGGAGTCTCTCCCAGAGCTTACGTATATAAAAAAAAAAAAAGGGAAAGTCTAATCCGCCGCTTCCACTTCTGTTGCTCTGAAATCGTCAACGAGGTCACACAGTGCGTCTTTCTCGGGACTCTTTTGCCTGTATCTATCCATTTGCCATCATGGCATCGAATGAGCCATCTCGCGACTACTGGGTCCACCAGTGGAAATACACGCCGACGGTGCATCGCGACGTGTACCCTGCCATAGATCCCAACAGCCCTGCGCTCTCGCAAAAGGGCAAGATTGTCATCATTAGCGGTGCGAGTTCTGGCATTGGTGCAGAGGTAAGTGTGGCGGCGGCGGCGGCGGCGGCAGCGGCAGCGGCAGCAGCAGCATCAGGGGAGACCATGATATGGACACGAGAGGCAACTGCAACGACGTTTTGACGAACGACGGCTGACAGGCTTCATCTAGGGTCTTGCACCAGCCTTTGCGCGCGCAGGCGCCGAAGCCATCGTGATCGCCGCGCGAAGACTCGACAACCTGCGCAAAGTCGAAGCCAACATTGCCGCCATCAATCCCGCCGTCAAGACGCTGAGCGTGGCGACCGATGTGTCGGACGCGGCCTCAGTTGCGCGGCTCTTCCAAGACGTGGCCGACACCTTCGGGCGGGCCGCCGACGTGCTCGTGTCCAACGCCGGCGCCCTGCAGGGCCTCTCGTCCATCGCCGCGTCCGACCCGGACGTCTGGTGGCGCGAGGTCGACGTCAACCTACACGGGCCGTACCTGCTCGTGCGCGAGTTTCTTCGGGCTCTGCCAGCCGAACACGACTCCAGCCCCGAGCGCAAGCCGACCTTCATCGCCATCTCGTCGTCGGCGTCCGTCGAAATCGTCCCGGGCCTCGGCAACTACTGCATCGCCAAGGGGGCGCTGAACCGGCTGGTCGAGTTCGTGGCGGTCGAGAATCCGCACGTCAACGCCGTCGCCATGCACCCGGGCATCATCATGACGGCCATGGCGATCGACGACTTCAAGCCGTACGTCGGGGATACGATGGCCTTGGTCGGCGGCATGGCCGTGTGGTTGGCGACCGACCAGGCGCGTTGGTTGAGTGGACGCTACGTCGGCGTCAACTGGGATGTCGAGGAGCTGCTGGCGAGCAAGCAGAAGGTGCTGGACAGGGACGAGTTGAAGCTTGCGCTCAAGGGAAGCTTTGGGGAGAGCGTGGGACAGGTGGACGAGAAGACGTACAAGGCCAATCTGTTTTGATTCACGTGTTTTCCGAAATGGGTAGAAGTAGCCAATGCTTAGCTGTTTGTCAAGTCATTTTCCTATTTTCCTTTCCGATGATTTCACCCCAGACTTCCCTTTTCGCCTTCAATGTTCCACATGCTTTTTCCAAGAAGCCGATTGCTTCTTCTCGCAAATGCAACGGCACTGATGAGCAAAAATATCAGCATTTGGGTTCCCAGACTTGAGGCCCGGTGTTTGGGAGAGTTGGGCGTTGGAAGGATATGACTTGGAAAATAATAACGATGGCCAGGAACATGAGTTCCCCGACCGGGAAGAAGAGATTCAGGTAAATGTGTACCCATATCTATAAATCAACAAGTGATCTAGCAGACAAAACGCCTCCACGCCTCATATCCCTGGAAGCGAAAGCAAGCTCTCTCTGACAGATCACACGAATGCTATTACAAGTTTCCAAACATCAACCTCTCTCCTACAACACCTGTCTTGCCTCCCTATCTTTCCATGCTTTTGCTCAGGATTCAGCCACGCTTAAATGAACACACTGATTGTAGTCGTCGCGATCGGAACGGCATTCGTAAGCCTGATCGTTGTGCGGATTGTTGGCAGCAAGGTAGGGAGGCTGCTACTGCCAACAACACTGCTCACAGCCGAGTTCGGTATCGCAAACGTGAGAGGAAGAGATCGAACGGCGCTTGAAGTCGACGGCACGGACGGTGGGACGCTGCTGATAGAGCCATCTTCATAGTCCCAGGACTTGCGGAGGTAGGGGTGGGGCAGCTTCTTGAGCATGCTGATGCTGTGAACGCTGCTCGGGAGACTGATGCTGCTGGCTGCAGCTGAGATGACGGGGGCGGACCGGATTATGCTGGACGTCATGCTGTCTGTGGGGCTGCTGCTACTGCTGATGAGTGCGAGGTTTCTGAAAGACGCAGGTGGCGCGCCGCTCCAAGAGATGCTGCTGCTAGAAATTAGGACTGCATTACTACTGGGGAGACTGCTGCTGCGTCTTGATGACAAACTTGTCGAAGGGACAGAAGAAGAAACGGAGCTCGACGAAGGCAAAGAGCTGCGGATAGATGCCGATGCTAGAGAGATAGGACTAAACAAGCTGGTGGGGATGGAGCTCAGCCGGAAGCTGGGCAAAGTAGGAGCCTTGGAGACGACGCTGCTCAAAGTGCTGCGGACCGATCCTGGGGCCTGAGAAAGTTGGAAAACTGCACTGCTCAAAGGGGAAGTGGTGGGCAGTGAGCTAAGTACAGGGCCAGGAACCCGAGAAACCTGGGAAGCCAAACTACCCAACAACAAAAATACGGGTAGCGAGCTGGGAAGAGAGGCTGTTCCTGGTGCCTGAGAAGGCTGCGATGCAATTCTCGGAAAAGTCGAAAAAGAACCAGAAGACGATGAGCTCCGGATAATCACAGGTCCCGGTGCTTGAGTTGGTCCAGGGACAGAAGCCGACGGCATAGTGCTGCTCACAAGAGAAATCGAGGGCTTTGAGCTGAGAAGAGACACTGGTCCCAGTCCGAATTGTGAAGATTGATACGCCAAGATGCTTAAGAGAGAGCTGGCAGGCAGAGATGAGCGGAGCGAGCCCGGCGCCTGAGAGATGTAGCTCGTCAAGAGCGAGGTTGGCGGCAGATAAGTGATCGATCCAGGAGCTTTTGTGATGAGACTATTGACGAGAAGACTTGCGGACAGCGAGCTGCGTAATGCGGAGCCAGAAACTTGGGAAACGACGCTCGGAAAGACGTAATTCGGCAGCAAAGAGCTGCGGGCTGAGGAGGGAGGCGTAATGCCACTGTTTCCAGCACTGACACTGCTGCTGCTGCTGCTTCTGCTCGGCGCCGAAATTGACTGGGTTGACTGAGCAATGGCCAAAGCGGTGGCTCCAGGGGGAAAGAATGCAAAGGGCGTGTTTGTCGAAAGCAAAATCGTGGACATCGACGCTGTACGGGGATCTGTAGGGTTTATTGTCTGGATGGTAAGGATCTCACCCCTTTCTGTCGGATTGATGGTCTCAATGGTATAGATTTGATCCGCTTCTGTTGGGTTGATGGTCTCAATGGTATAGATTTGATCCGCTTCTGTTGGGTTGATGGTCTCAATGGTGTAAATTCCGTCATCTTCTCCAGTCGGTGTGGTTTGAGAGTCGAGGTCTTCATTGAGGGGTACAGCGTCTGTCGTCGTTGCTGCAGCAGGCAGGTCCGCTGCTGTAGTTGTGGCTGCTGAATCCACATCTGTTGTCACCGTGATGGTGACGTCTGTGATCATGGTGGTCGGAAAGCAGGTTACGAGGGTGCCCGTCGCCGTCCCCTTTGAAATTGTGCTACCAGTGACCAGAAAGTCGACCGTGGTTGGCGCACTAGTGATATATACCGTAATGTCTGCATCGATGGAGAGCGTTGTTGGGCTGTCAACGTGCGTGAGAACGTGATATGGTTGTAGAAAGAGGGTCGGTTGGACTTCGAGTTCCACAAATGTTTCGGGAAGACATGTTGTGACCAAAGCTTTTACCGGCTTCGCAAAGGTCGTTCCGGCCTTGGCGCCGGCCGCTGTCGAGAAGAAAGCAGGTTTGTGACTTGGGAGATTATCAAAGAATGAAGGACTACCAGAAGAGAAAGAGTTGCCCATGATGACGGATGTCGAGTAACCTGGTGGAGTGATGTAGTTGTGTGCTCGTCGCAATACCAAGAAAAACGGTCTGGATTTAAGTCATTCGATGGCAGGGCGCACGATGATGCTGCTCTGGCCAGGTTATTGCACGCCGTGGGACACGTCGTTGACGCTTGCAGACGTAGAAAACGCGTCTTCGGACAGCAGTACGGAAGCGGCCGCGAGAGTCCAATGACTGTCCAAAATCACGGCCTCGGGAGACGTCCTAAAGCCATGTTGGGTTGCTATGAGAGCGAGTCGAGGAGATGGTCGTGGCTAGAAGGGACGCGCAGTGCAAATTACACTTCAACACATTCCTTCGCGGGCGGTTGGCGACATGACGACACAAGAATCAAGAGGGCTCCAGCATGCGAAAGCTGCAAAAGTTACTCTTACCGTCTCTACGTGTGGCTGTAGCGCCGAGTTTGCGTTCGTCCGGCACATTTCGACCGTTTTCAGTAGAATCTTGGGCGAAAGTTTAGCTCTAACCACCTCGTGTGCAACTTGAAGAAATGAGATGCCTCAATCAAAACAGAAGGGTTTGCTCAAATTCCCGTCAGTTCGGACCAACCAACGACATTGATCAGTCGTTCCATTTTTTGGCACTGACTGGCGACGTCTTTGGGAATGCTAGGTCCACGAAGTTTTGTGGTGTGGACCAGGCGGATTCATGTGATCTTCTCCTTGTCGATTTGTTTTGCTTGTGATGGAATTGACATTCATTGACCGTCTTGCGAACGATCAATCCACGCACGTGACAAGTGCAGGAGGGAGCCGGCGCGGCGCGCTTTCCTGTCATTGGCCATTTCGGTCTATCCGATATCTGTGAAAACCAACTCGTCAAAGCTGGGCAGCATTCCAATCCAGCTTCAGCGTGTTATGCTGATTCAGGGACCGGAACCGCCGTGTTCCAGCCTAGATCTGCTTAGAGTCCTTGCTCTTGTAATTGCATCATAGGCCATCGTCTCGTGGGCCATCGAAGTCTAGACCTCTGGTCTTCGATTGAGGTTATGGATCTTGACTTTGGGAGCAGCTCGTGGCTGCAAACGGGTTATCGCTGTCCTCGGCACGTTACCGGTGCGCATTGGAGGACCACGTTGCGAATCCATCTGAGCAAGAACGGCTTGAAGGTGTTGCTCATCAGTGAAGCTGAGAGAGGGCAAGAATAGCGCCCTCAAAAATGGCCGCTGAGCAATAAGCGGTGTCTTGGCTATCGCACCTGTCTTACCGCTTGTCGACGGAGAATCAGTGCTGTCGCGCGGACCAAACGCTACCATGTCATAGTCGGCCGAAGATGAGGCGCATGCAAAGGAATGCCGTGTAGTTTAGTCCTCATGCTGCGAAAGCCAGAACGAGTCGAGGCAACTCGTATCGCCTCACTTTTCGCACTTTGGGCTCGCGAGTAACCCAAGGCGCGGTTCCCATGGTACCCTGTACCCGTTCCCTAACAACCTGGCGCCCAAGCTCTTCGCATCAAATCTGGAGATGGATCTGCAGACCGACTCGTTCGGGTTCGGTAGCTCGGGCAATCGGCGCATCTTTTGGCTGAGCAACGGGCAGCGACGAGGGTGTCGGTCGGGCAGGAACCGGGATGATGGGGCAGGCAAACGGACAAGTCGCGCGCTTGTGGAGAGTGGGTCTAGTTAAAGGTGCGCGTGCAGCGTGCCTGGTGGAGTGAATCGCGGAGAAATTTTGTCACGGGCGTTCAGGTGGGCTATAGGAAGACAGTGGGGAAGGGGGCCAGTCAACCTGGGGTATCACACAGTTTCTCATGGCCTCATCTACATATACTCGGGACAAAAAATCCTGTTTTCGAGCGGGTGGATCTATTTGCTCTCAGCAACTGTGCTATGGGCTCAAGCGGTGCTCTGTGCTAAAAGGCCCGAGGTGCTCGACGCAGTGCGGCTAGAAGGGGCTTGGATGGCTTTGATGTCGATGGCGAGGATGCCCAGTGGCGGTGAAAGGCGTATGATACCCTGTGGATGCCCTGGCAGCCTGCAAGTGAGATGCTGGACTGCAGCGGACGGCAGTCATAACTTGTGAAACACAGGGCACGGGTCGGCAGATGACAAGACTGCAGAGGTAGACTGCGGCGTCGGCGTTTGCGAGCTTGGACAGCGGGACCGAAGGTGACAACGTCATGCAGACACTCGCGCCACGCGCGTTGGAGAAGGCTGAAAGCGTTGATTTGGTCGAATTGTTGGGCGTTGATAGTGCATGGGAAAATATCTTTGGCTGCACGTTGTGCGTCAGTGGGTTAAGGATCAGCTCTTGAGGAGCAAGGTGGCGGAGCAGGGTTAGGAGGTTCGCATGTGGAGACGAAGCGGGGGAGAAAGCGCCCACCGTCCTGGAAGACGGACGGCCCGCCAGATTGTTTGAGCATGGCCGCTGGTGACTTGTCGACTAGAGTTTGGTTAGGCTTAACGATTCATGTCAAAGGCAAGGAGAGTCATGAAGTCACAAGACATGTTTCCGGACTAAGACACGGTAAAACAATCATGCCGTCCCAAGTGTGCACTATACCATATTTACACCCAAATCCAGCATCTACCACATTGATCAAAACACCAAGGATGCCAAATTTGAAAATGCACCGCTCCTTTGCTCCATGCCAAACCGTCAAATCATTGAAAAGGTTGAAACGCTAGTCATGCTCGAGGGAAGAACTGCCGCGGTCCATATGACCAAACGGAAAACGAGGCGGCAAATACAAAGTGGACGAAATCATGAAGAAGAGGATGTGACGGAGCCCCGACTCGACTCGGACGAGAGACTGGCCGTAGGAGCGCCGTTGGTCTGCGAGCGTCTGCGGGCCGAGTTGGCGGCGCGCTCAAGCTGGAGCTTGGTGTGTTCGTGCATAACACTGGACCCTGTTAGCAACCAGCCTACCCGGAGCTTCATCTCGCCAGGAAGGCATACCGGTTGTATGTGTGCATCGACGCCTGAGGGTTTTCCAAGTCGTACTGGTTGATAAAGTTGTGCATGGGCGTCATGGGTTCGGAGAAGTTCTCACGAACGTAGACAGAGGCTTCGGTTCCGACAGCAGACATGTTCGGGTTGGTCGAGTATTGGAGGATGGCTTGGGAGACTGAGGCTGGAGTGTAGAAGGTTGGTGTCGAGTAGTGAATAAGGGCGTCTGCTGGAGCGCGAGGGACGCAGGGCTATATAGGGCATGCCAGGGAGAGTTGGCGTCAGCGGGCCAGATGGACCCTTTGGCCTGAATGGGTACGCCACAAGCGCGAGCACTTGCACAGCTCTGGGGCCCTTGGGCGGTTGGAGCTGACCCGATGGCCTAGTGGCCAACCGGGGCATACGGATCACCGCCCCTGAGTGGTTTACCAAGCGAGGACCCTGTGAATCTTTCAAAATTACGTCGCCGCGCACGGCCAGCCGAACACGGTGCCGCCCAGCAGCCGTCCGACTCGGGTGCCATGACGCGGTGTCCCCAGCCGTGACTTCATAATCCATTCCCGACCCTGCGGCTCTTTGCATCACCCCTTCCTACGATCCAACGCTCATCTCGATTCCTTTGATCCGTTCGCTTGTCCACCAGCCTTACAGCTTCGTGCCTCGTCTTCTTCCTGACGACGCACACCCTCATCATACATGGCACTGTCAGCCCTTCCTTGCTTGGGACAAGACTGTCAACTTTTGCTGCATCTTATATTTCATTTTTACCCTATTAGGCATGATTGTGATTTTCGTTTCGCTGCTCTAGTTTCAGTCACTTTTGCTTTGTTCCATTCCTTCCTCTTTGTGTTGTTGCCCAGTTGTCGCTTCCCGACCACGTTCGGATATCCCAAAACGGCAATCATACGCATCGTGACTGTGTCTTTCCATACGTCGTCCCGCCCCTGTCTCGCGCCTCTTACTGCTAGACTTCGCGCTTGCCACCCTCTAGCCGTCTTGATGGCTTTGTTGACCGAAGATCATTTGCTCTTCTGGAAAGTCATCTGCACAATCGTCACACGCCCCAACCAATTTGGCGTTGAAAGTCGGCTCCACTCACCACAGCATCTCTATCCTCAAGGATACAAACCGTTTGTTTGGACTGTCTGCCTGTCTGAGAACTCTGCTGCTTCACCTGCCCGCCTCTATCTCCATCTGGCGTTGCTGGTGCAACTGAATCGCCACCTCTGATGTCATCGGGACATCTACAAAATCCTGCAAACACCCTCCCTTTTCAACGGCGATCATTTGAAATCGGCTTTGGTACGTCCATGTCAGCACGGTTTTCAAAACAGTGTCATCGACTATTTGCCGCCGCCGGCAACGGGACAATAGCCCTGGCCCACCGCCCGTAAAGCCCCATCATATCACTTCCAACTTTGAACAAATACACCACCTGGCCGGCATTGAATCCCCTTGAAAGTTCCATACGCTCCACCAAGGGCTCCATCTTGGAAGTTTACAACAGTGTTCTCGACCACAAACCGCCGGCTGTGGGCCATTTGCTCCACGATCGACTGATCTGGATTCGTGACGAGACCACGCCCACATCTGACGCCCGGGGGCGTTGCTGGGTGGAACCACGAGGACCAGACCACCAACCAACATCCAACTGCATCATCTCACCACCGTGATATAGACCGGGACAGCCTTTATGGGCTGCAGCCACTTCGCGCAACCGCCGGGAACCAGCTTCGGGTGCCAGGCTGGCTGCTAGCCAACAGGTCCAAAGCGCCCAGTGGCAAATATGACGTTGAGCCCGACAAGGGACGGGCTAATGAATATCTCCCGTCGACATCGGTACGGCACAGGGAACAACAACCACGCGTGCAAATTCCAAGAATGCTTGAAACCGGGAAAACCGTCCCGTCCTGCCAGTCAGCATGTGGCAAGTCGTTCGTTCGCATGTCTTCTGCATCCACATGCATCTGATGCCTCGCCGTGACTATCCACCTTCCCGCCTCCTCCGCAGTACATGAAATGCTCCACTGACGTCTTGCCGTGCCTACGCTCTGCACGGCCGGCGATTCAGGCTGCCGCATCGAGACGTACACATGAATTCTTTTGCCTCGCGCTCGCCCTCGCGGATGGCCGTTTGCCCTCCTTGCGTCACCGTCAGGCGGATGCTTAGAACAATGCAACCACACGCCCGCAACCCGGCGAGTAGACCTCCCGTTGCCCCCAGGTCAAATCCGACTTATGGCGAGAAAATTGAATTTTGTCAAGGAGGTACACGCTCAGCGGTGGCCACCGTCAGTCGCCGCAGCTCTCACCCCTTCCGATCATCGCCGCTGTGATGGGAAAAACACACGCCCTCTCCACCAGCATATGCACGACCGAGCCCTCGTGCCCCTCCTTCCGCTCCCTAGCCCTGCTCAGCAATCAAGTAAAAGCAAGTCGAGAGCCAGCACAGCACGCCTACCTGCGTCTGCCCCCCGACGCTGACACCAGAGTGATGCGGCCCTCCTATGCTCTGTGTCAGCCAGCCAGCAGCACATAATCTCCCAATCAACAGATGCCTCCCCCGATCCGATCGCTTAGCTTCCCTTTGGTTTGCGGGTGCCACCAAAAGTAGGCAGAGAGGTTAGCACGTCGGCAGGTGGAGGGTGTGGAGATCAACGCTCGACCTACGTAGGAGCATGTCCAGTGCCTCAGCGGCGTTATTTTTTCTCCCCACTCCACTACTCCCCCTCCCCCATCATCATCATCATCATCATCACCTACATGTCCGACAACGACGTGATTCGGCTCTTGCCCACGCACATACGTATGAGACTCGGCGGGAAATGTGGAAAGAGAAACCTAGGCCTTGCCGATCTACGTCGGCAAAATACGGGAACCGTCATGACTTTGCACGCGCTTTGTGGTCAACGTTGGACGGGCAACAGGGCAACTCTGTTGCTGGGCCTGTTTGTTCATACATGACGTCACCTCCCGCGAGGGGGGGAGGGGGAGTAGTGGAGTGGGGAGAAAAAATAACGC
>JAIFKG010001757.1:0-108544 GCA_020351975.1 Phyllosticta ampelicida
GGGGAGGGGGACCTATCAAAGCGTGCACGTGGGCGTCAAAATCATCGTGAAGATAGACGAGATGCAGGAACGCGGGGTCCGGCGTCGGCCGAGAGGGGATGCAAGGGCAGTTGCGGTCGTGGCTATGACTGGACTGATTGACTGGTGCCTTGCGCCCTGTGCCTTGTGCTCTAGGTACTCCAACTGACAGAGGTACGCGACGACCCTCTCACGGTGAGTGACGAAAGAAATGTTGAGCCCAAGATTTGGTGTCAAAGTCGCGCGGCACATGGCCAGTGTTCAAATCGCTAACGCGAGATGTGTATGTATGGGGAGCGTTCAAGCACTCCTGCACCGCCTTGGATTTGACGTTTCTTTGGGTCCACTATGCTCTTGTGTTGCAAACAAATCCCGAAAGCCAGGTCTTTTTTTTTTTTTTTTTTGCGCTCCATGCAGAGGATTCATTAGTCCATCGATGCTTTGGGGAGCCTTTTGTAAAGGTGAATCTGATATCGCATGTTCTCAAGTTCGATCGGGTACTTCAATCCCTCGGGCAGCCGAAACCAGCGCGACTCGTCCTCGAGCGTCTTCTCCCACTTGCGGCCCTGAGTCGTCGACAAGAGCGTGTGGTCCAGGATCCAATGCATGGGATACTTCTTCTCGGCGCCGTTGAGCGTGACGGTCGAGTAGCTTCCGGGGCTGTCGACGACGAGCAGCTGCGCTCCAGTGGGCAGCGCCTCGGTCAGCATCAGCAAGAACCCCTGCGTCTTTGCCAGGGACGCCGTGTAGAGCTCGTTCAGGGTGAACATGATGGTCACCAAGATCGCGTCTTTGAGCTCTGCGGAGAGGCTCTCGGTGCTCATGGAGAGCACGTCTTGCTGGACGAATCTGGTTTGGAAAGACTCGGATGTCAACAGCTCCCTGCTGGCTTCTTTCACCGCTGCAGACGCATATTTGGAAAGCGGAGGCGGATTAGTGATGGCACTGTGGAGGCTTGTGACGACAGGCGACCAATTGGCGATATCAATAGCGGTGACATCGACGCACAATGCTGATGGGCCATCTCCTTTTGCTTCTCTCGACAAGTTCTTTTGCATGAATTGCTGGAAGAAACCAGCGATGCCTACGATCTCAGCGCCCGCACCTCCGCCGAGGCAGACTACTCGAAAATGATCTGGCGCTTTTCCTGGCTCTTTCTCGACCATGCGGTCTTGCAGGTCGTGAAAAATTTGCGCGTAGCCCAGCGCTCTACTGGGACTCCAACGCACGGCATATGCCTCAAGGTACTCGTCCTTCCCAAAGGCCTCATGAAATTGCCTATTAAAAAGATGCTGTTTCACCTGTTGCAGCAATGGCTTAACATCAGAAGCCAGCCGCTCTGCAAAGGCATTGCGAAAGATGTTGAGCAGAGTTTGCAGCAAGCTGAGGGTGACAGTTGCAGTAGGCTCGCCGACCTTTCCAGACGGCGCCGCGTGGTGTTTTGTTTTGTCCTGGTGCTTGGAGTCGCGACGCCCGCCTTCATTCTTCGCCCTCGATTGCTGCTTTGGTCTGGCGGGCGGTTTGCCGGGGGCCATGGTTGGTGGAGTACGGGATAAAACGACGTGTGCGAAAATGCCGGCAAGGGCGGTCACTCATCACATCGGCCCCGCTTGCTTTTCCCCACAACCCCCACCACGTTCCACCACCTCTGCCAGCTCCTTGGCTTACCTTCGGCCATGTCTTTCAAAACCTCGACCACTTGTACCTCACTTCGTCTTTGCCATCACCTCTTCATTGCACCATAATGCGTTTGCCATACGTCTCCAATCCGCCCGAATTTGAGGACCCGGTCGACCAGGCTGTTCTCTGCCGCGTCCAAGAGAGGCGTGGAGAGCGGGGCCTGCTCAAGCTGGACCTTGGTCTGCTCCATTCTCCCCCAGTGGCAGATGGATGGTCAGCCACACCACACAATCTATACACATGTTGCAAGACGCTGAGTTTTTGCCAGGAATTCCTTCATTGGCGCCATTCGCCAGCGCACCTCGCTCCCCACCTCCGTCCGCGAATTGGCCATCAGCCGTGTCGCCGTGCTCAACAAGGCATGGTATGAATGGAAGTCGCATTCGCCCATTCTCCGCGACGCTGGCGACTTGACCGAAGAAGCTATCCAGGAAATCTTGAATACCCCTCCTACGCACAAAGACTTTGCGGCCAGCAGCTCAGCATCAAAGCTTCCGGAAAAGTACCGCCTAGTCATGGCGTTTACGGATGCCTCGACAGTCGACGTAGCCGTGCCAGATGCCGTCTTTGAGAAACTCAAGGATCAATTTTCTGATAAGGAAATCGTGGAACTCACAGCGACCGTGGCTGCTTACAATTGTGTCAGCCGCTTCTTGGTGGCTCTGGACATTGGAGAGCAGAACAGCCAGCCGAAACCGGATTCATGATGGCGGAAGCTCCGAGGTGGGGTGTGGTTGGCCGGTTGGTAGTCCTGCCCACCCTGCCTTTGAATCATGCAGGAAGAACCTCCACTTTATTGGGTGTAAGGGTAGTTTCATATCAGCGATCTGTATAGCATCTGTGGATGGTGTTTGTACAGAGAAAGATCTAGACGCCGTCAAGCTTTTGATTTCGAAAGAATGACTAAATCGAAGTCTGCTCCTCAACCCCCGTGCGGCCAAAGAACCCAGATTACCTCATCAGAACCGCCGTACAAGGAGTCATCGAAAACAAGGTAGCCCAAACATATTACCCGTCGTCGGAAATATCCCGAATACGAACTAGTCATTTGGTCACACCAGCAGCACAAAGACTAGCATCACAGAGTCAGATATGCGCTGCTGCCCGAAAGTATCTTGTCAATTCGTGGCCGACATCGGGTCAAACGCCAAGTTCCTGGACGTGGGAGACTGGAGCCGCTTGAACGCTCTTTTCGTTTGTTTCCTCAACAACGAGGCCATCTTTGCGTTCATAGTGATCAGATCCACTGTCCTGGCTAGCCTTTGCGCTGTATTGATATTTGAAGCCCGGATAGTGGCCCTTCGTCTCCTTGAAGCGCATCGTCGCGAAGGAAATGATGACGACCAGCCAGTAGACGTTGTACGATATCACGGAGCCATAGGTTGCCGAGTTCTGCCAGCCAAAGATGGAGTTGAAGATACCCCATCCACCGCCACCGTTGATTTCGGGACTGCAGCAGTTGACGTGCCAGACACTCTTTCGAATATCATACGAGCCAGCACCAGCCCCTGTTTCCGCCGCATCGCCGCCGATGAGTTTGTTCCACTTGTCTGCCTCGAAGTACCAGACAGCTTTGGAGAAAAGACCGGCAGCGACGAGGTACAGGGCGCAGGTGGAAATGATCAAGAACAGTTGGAGCGAAGTCGTATTTCCAGAACTACCGCTCATTAGTAAGTCTGGAGTAGGAAACATGATGATCAACTTACCGGTAGAGAATCCATCCAATGGTGCAGCCGGCACCCATGCCACAAATGACAGCCAACGGGAACGACTCAGCAGGTAGTCCAAGAGCCACGCCACCAATGTAGACGACCGCTTCGAGACCCTCGCGCAAGACCGTAAAGAAAGGTAGGAGAAACATGGCATATTTCTCACACCAAAGCTTGAAGCGGGAGCGATTAGTGTCGGCGGAGGCTTTTTTTGAATCAAAAACTTTGGCAAGCTTGACCTGCCATTTGGCTTGCATCTTGTTGACGCGAAGTAGAGCTGCTCCCATGATGGATATGATGAGGGAAGAAATCACACCAAAAGTGCCTTCCCAGATGTACTCCGTATTGGCAAAGTGGTCCTTGCCAACCGTATACCACGCTGCAATCATGCCGGCTCCAATGCAGACGCAGATGAGCAATCCGAGGGCCGTTCCAGCCCAGACCTGCAATTGTTAGCCATTACCTACAGGGCTGATTTTTTGAAATACCTGGCGTAAAAGGGAATTATAAGTCGTCTTGTCCGCCTCTGCCCCAAGGGTCTGCTTCAAAAAGGACAGCAGGACCGACACGATTATCGCAGTCTCGAGGCATTCTCGAAAGACGATGAAGAAGACTTGAAAGCGTCAACGCCACCTCATTATGAACTTATTCAACAAAAGACATACCCGAAACTGCAAATACGCTTCCAGCCATCTTGTATCAATCACGGTGAATTGGAAAACTCTGAGATATGATAGTTGAAGAAGAAAGGATGCAAAGGATCAGATAAGTATGGCTAGGTTTGACAGGCGGGAGATCCGCTTGACCATGAGAGCAAATGCCGGCACCGGCGACTAGCGGGTTGGCGAACCACGGCAATGAAAAGACAGGAGCCCAGCCCAGACTCGATACTGAGCTGAAGCCCCGCTGGACAACGCCGTAGGCGCCTCAATGGTCGGTGCGACGTCGATCGACCCTGACTATCTTACCGGTTGCAGAAATCACAGCATGATTAAGCTTTTTGGCGTTGACCTATGCCGATAATCGCACCGCTTTAAAACCTAGTTTCAAGGACTATTTGTCCTCTCGATCTTATCTATCGCATCTCCACCGGTGCTGCCATAGATAATCATCGATCCCATACCGCCCCTCTTCTCAGCATAGTGTTGGCCTCATGGCGTTCCTCTTCAAGCTTGCAGTCGCCTCGCTTGCTCTCTTCTTCTATCATGGCTTCGTTGTCAAGGCGGAGACAGTCACATACAATTGGAACATTTCATGGACCACGGCGAATCCCGATGGCATGCTCGAGCGGCCAGTGATTGGCATCAATGGTCAATGGCCGCTTCCTGTGCTCAACTTGACCAAAGGTGACCGTGTTATTGCGAATGTTCACAACGGGCTCGGCAACGAGACTACTTCGATTCACTGGCATGGATTCTTCCATCATGGAACCAATGAGATGGATGGTCCCCCACACGTGGTCCAGTGCGACATAGCACCGGGATCGACCTTTGTTTACAACTTCACAGTACGTTCTAGCTAATCACAAGCGTCTTGCTTTTGCTAAGTGATTATAGCTGGAACAAGCCGGTCTCTACTGGTATCACTCTCACTCCAAGGGTCAATACCCTGACGGCCTCCGGCAAGCGCTCATCATCACTGACCCCGATAATCCGTATTTGGGCCAGTACGATGAAGAGCTTGTCATCAGTCTGTCTGATTGGTACCACGATCAGATGCCGTATCTTCTAAAAGACTTTATCAGCGTCACGAATCCCACTGGCGCAGAGCCTGTCCCCAAATCTGCCCTAATGAATGAAACCCAGAATTTCGAACTCGCGGTTGAGCCCGGGAAGACTTATCTTTTGCGCATAGTCAACGTTGGTGCATTCGCAAGCCAGTACTTTTGGATTGAAGGCCACAACATGACAATCGTCGAAGTTGATGGCGTTTGGACCAAGCCCAACCAGACCAGCATGATCTACATTACCAGCGCTCAGCGTTACAGTGTGCTGATCACGACAAAGAACGATACGACCACGAACTACCCCATGGTCGGCAGCATGGATACGGCAAGTACTTTATCTGGCCCTCTACCAGATCCCGCCGCTGTGTTGGAAACAAAGCTAACAAAACTAGGATCTCTTTGACGAAGTCCCTGCAGACCTGAACTGGAATGTAACAGGCTGGCTAGTATATGACAAACAAGGACACAGACCGCGGCCTCACGAACTTGAAGAGTTCGACCCATTCGACGACTTCGACCTTGTACCGACTGATGGTGTGGAGCTTTACGAGCAGCCAGACCAAGTGATTGTACTAAACATGAGCATGAACAATCTCGGAGATGGAGCAAATTAGTAAGTTTTTTCTTTTATTGTCATACGCCGGTCGCAATCTGACAGGCAAAGTGCATTCTTCAACGACATCACGTACACACCGCAAAAGGTCCCTACTCTCTACTCGGTCCTGACTTCTGGCGATGCGGCCACCAATCCGGTCATCTACGGTCGCGATACGAATTCCTACGTCCTCCTGAAAGACCAAGTGGTTGATATAGTCCTCAACAATTTGGACACTGGAAAACATCCCTTTCATCTCCACGGGCACAACTTCCAAGCTTTATACCGCAGTGACGAGGACGCAGGCTACTTCAATTCGACCAATACCACATCTTTCCCTGCGGTACCAATGCGGAGAGACACATTCTGGGTCAAGCCAACTGGTAATTTTCTTATACGCTTCAAGGCCGATAACCCAGGCGTCTGGTTATGTAAGTTTCTGATCTCGATTTCTACCCTATCCCTCAAAATTACATCTCTTATGAAAGTGTTTCTAATCATTCGGGGTGTCGGTAGTCCACTGTCATTTGAACTGGCACCTAGATTCTGGATTAGCCATGACCTTCGTCGAAGCCCCTAAGGAAATGCAACAGATCCTCAAGATTCCTCAAAACCACTACGACGTCTGCGAGGCCAGCGGAACAATGACCGCCGGCAACGCGGCCGGCAACACCGTAGACCTATTTGACTTGACGGGCGAAAACAGATCAGTGGACCCGTTGCCTGCTGGTTTTACAACAAGAGGCGTTGTCGCCTTGGTCTTCAGTTGCATTGCGGCAATCTTGGGCTGCGCAGCTGTGGCCTGGTACGGCTCTGCGCCAATTGGCACGGCTCCGGTAGCATCAATTCAACAGTGATCAAACGATCGTGGGGAGATGATCATTGGGGAGATGACCATTGGGAGATGATCAAGATTGTAACAGCAAGGAAGAAAAGTCGGGATGGGGGACGATATCCAAGAAGTGTATGATGCCGCGTCGCGTACGCAAGTTTTGCCAAAATCCTTCCACTCATGTCGTATTTCTACGCAGTAGCACCTGTAAATCCAGTCAGTCTAATCTATGCCGCAAGACCCTCGTTATATAAATGCGAGTCTGGTTTAAGCGTTTCTGCATTGCCAGTTGTCGAAACCACTTTTTGCCTGTTGTTGGCGCTTCCGCACTTTCCCGTTTCGGACGCTCCGTCCCTGAGCATCCTGCACGCTTTTTACCCGATATGGTTAAATCATTTTTAAAATTCGCCTCGGCTGTTTGCGTCGCACCCACAGCTTCTTCCACCACCAACCATCGGTCTCTCCTGAAACTCAACGCACCCCGATCAAGCACAGGTGCTTGGGCGCTCCCACAACTCCAGTCCTCACCCGCCCCGCCACTCTGTTCGTCCAGAATCATCTCAAACCGTTCCTAAGCCCGGTCACCGTAGACCTTGATCTTGGCGCCCATGGCACAATGCGGGAAAACGGGTGAACATTGATGCAGCTGATGTGGGCTGAATTGTCTTATCGCGGACAGAAGAAAACTGACAGGGACAGGGAGCATTCTTCGTCGTTGTGCAAAGAGTCCCCTGTCACCGCTCCCAACCACCATTACTATTTCCTCTTCCTCTTCCTCCTCCGCCTTCGGCGTGTTGCCAGCCAAGACGCCTCGTCCCGCGGCAGTCCAAGCCTCAGCCGCCACCGCATCCTGCTACATTCCTGCTGTGACATCTACACCAGTGCTCATATAATGACGTGGCGCCTAGTTGCGAGAGTTGCGGCTCGACAATCTAGAAGCGATGAGTGTGGGGCCTAGTTGACTTGGGGCCCATTGATGCTAGGCATCCAAAACGTTCCACATGCAGAACACTTCTCTCCGGCGAGTAGTCAGCAACATCAAGTTTCACAGCTCCATTCCGACGGTATTGCAGCGCCCTATGATCAGCTTAGGTGCAAACATATCGTGATCCGTGTATGACAGGACAGGACCAAACAGCACAGTTCTGTGTGCTGCCATCGCCAGTAGACTCGGAACTGTAGAGCCGTGAAGCGCAAGGGTTTTGTGTTTACGAATGATATTTCCTGGCATACCTCTCACCCCAAATCCATCCCACTCTTGGAGCGTTCAACTCAACGTGCGTAGGAGCACCAACGTAGTCGCATCCAGCCGCAGGTCATTTAGAGAAGATCGTATACCCTTACGAACCGCAAACGGCAATTCGGGTTTGAGACGATAGCAAAAGTCATGGTCGTGCTCCTTGTAAGTCTGCTCCTTGTAAGTCTGCGTCAAGGACTCGGTCACCTCCCCATCCTATATGCGAAAGAGGGTAAATGTTCCCTGGCCCCGCGTTTTGAAGACAGGATTTCCATGGCACCACATTCCCTCTTTTCACTTTTGTCTGCCATGGCCTCTACTACTACGCGGCCTCGGTTGGTTGAGACAATTGTTGGGGGATTTTTCGGGAATTCAATCGATGGTGAGAATCGAGTTCATGATGTGACAGAATATACAGTGATTTGGTCAACTGCAGGCTTGCATTCGACCGTTTCGAATTCCAACCTAGTGACGAGAGGTGCTCAAGCTAGTCTGTTATTGGACCTATGCATAAAGTGTAAAAGTTCGAAATCGACCGACTTGTATGCGGCTGCTAGGCTTGGTCAAAACGTCTAGCTTATACCAGCGAGCGATCCCTAAGCTTGACCACCACGTTCCAAGATCAAGCACACTGACTCGTCAATACGCGATGCAGGCTCCAAGTATTTGTGAGAATTTGCGTATCAAACAGGACTACCCCAGTGTTGCACGACCGATGTCGTTCCTGATCAACCCACTTGTACAAGCCCGTTTTTCTATCTTATCCGCGGTTAGATCCATCACAGCCGGCCTGATTCGGACTTCTTCCCTGCGGCTAGCTGAAGAAGCAGTTATGTTTTCTTGGCCTCCCCACTATAATGCGGCAAGACGATTTCAGCCAGCTGCACTGACTCGGGCCCATAGAGACCACCAGGTGCTCTTATCTGATCGTTTCCTACATCAGGTCCTTCACGGACGGTGTTTTGCGAAGCAATTCCAGTACCCCAGAAAACCCAGAGAATAAGACGTTTCTGAGCAAACTCTCCTGCCCTTGTAGTTTGTGTGTACATTGACTGGACATGTCTACCAAGACATACTATTTCGCCATTTGGGCGCTGCTTTTGACGAATAGCCTGGCTAAACCCCTCAGAGCGACAGAACCAATTGAGTTCTGTTTTTATGCTGTTTATCAGGGATTGAGTCCTCTGACATGGTCTGAAAAAAAGAGCAATGGGTCACAAAAGTCAGTAAACATCACCGTCATTATTCCTCTATATCCTCTCTCACACAAATCAGTTCACTCAACACTCATGGTCAACACACCTCATCTCTCTCGGGCCATTCGACCAAAAAGTCCGAAACGTTACCATGCGTCAATGTTGTCGAAGCAACTTCCTTGTACGCCTCGACCAAGCACTATTGTTCTGATGACCAAGTTGCCGGAGGTGTCAAGTTCTGGAAGAAGATGTGCAAGCATAGTAACAGCACTCTTATGGACCTTACAAACATTACTGCTTTGACCACAGACTCTTACATCAAAGGACTCGGAAAGGTAGACCCGGAACGAAACAAGTCTTCAACAATCACAGAGCCAGCTCTGCTATCCAAGGCGTATTTTGATAGAGCGTACAGGACCACTGTAAGTCAGACATCTAAAGTCAGACCGAAATGGACGACTGACAAGACCAAGACTAAAAGAGCAATCTTCATTCCCGACTCGAAGACGTTCGGTTGGATTCTTATGGCATACTGGGGCGCCATTGTACTCTTTGGAATCCTGGTCAACCTCTTCAACCAAATTCGATTCAAGCGCCGTGAGGTTGCACCCATTGACGCAGAAGGTGGCTCCCGGACCAAAAGTTCAGGCAACATATCCGCCTTTTGTTCATCTATCGTCTTCTGGCTACGCAAGCACCTGATCATCCCTGCGACGATTGGAAATTATCACAACCAACCGTTCTACTGGTGTACCATTCCCAAGCGACTAGACCTGCTCGTCTTATCCGGGTTCTGGGCGTTGACCATGATCTTGTCGTTTGTCAAATACGATGTTGTCTTCGAAGGCAATACTTCGTAAGTATGATATCTACCCATTCCATCGCACTCGCTGACATCGACAAAGCACGCCTAATTTTGCCCAGCAAGTCTGGCAGTATTCCGCAAAGCGAACAAGCGTTCTAGCATACGCCCTTTTACCCTGGATCTGGATGTTTGCTGGACGAAATAACATCTTCATCTGGGCTACTGGTTGGAGCTTCCGGACGTTCAATATTTATCATCGGCACATCGCAAGGGCTACTACTTTTCTTGCCATCTTTCATGGCATCGCCTACACCATTGTCTTCAGCATCTATGGTGAGTAAGGCTCTGTGATGTGGTTATAATCGTGCTGACTTTACAGCACACGAATACAAGACATCTTTGGAGGAAAACTGGTTTACGCTTGGAATAGTGGTATGTTCATCGCCTTTATTGAGGGGTCAATGAGGCTGATTTTGATAGGCTCTCATCGCGATGAGCATTATGGTCGCATCCTCCAACACCTGGATGCGTGCCAAGTTCTACGACTTCTTCCTCGTGGTGCACATCGTTCTAGCTATTCTCGTCACAATATCATTATTCGTGTAAGAATATGCCCCTGACGCAACGCTTTGTCTGATATTTCTAGCCACTCATCGAAGTTCGGGGATGAATATGACGGTTATCTTTGGGCCATCGCCGCCATATGGTGCTTTGATCGCTTCCTCCGTGTGGTCCGCATTGTATACTGCAACATCCACGTTGGCTTTAGCAAAAAGGTCAATAGAGACACCTCGACAGTGGCTACGTACAGCAAGAAGACCGACGTGATCAGAGTCGACATTCAGCCAGGATCTTCGATTGTCAAACCCGGTCCGGGTCAATCATATTACCTGTATGAACCTCTGCGGTTCAAGGGGTGGGAATGCCATCCCCTTAGCTTGGGCGCATACACCACATCCGCCGGAACTTCTTTTCCCAGTCCCCCTGCAGAGAAGAACCTTACTGTCACAACGTCTCTTCCCAGACCAAGCTCTGATAACGAGACTTCACCGGCCAATCGCATACTCACTTTCTGGATTCGCCCTTACACAGGATGGACACGTCGCCTGCGCGACCGGTGCCTCGCCTCTCCCTCTCTCACCATCACTCCCACCATTCTTCTCGAAGGACCTTACGGGCACGCTGCACCCCTTCAAACTTTTGATATTGTGGTGCTGATCGTTGGCGGAACTGGAATCTCGACCGCTATTCCGTATATCACCGAGCACATGAAACGCGCGACCGAAGGGCGCACGCGAACAATCTCGATCAAGCTGATCTGGGCAGCGCAACGATCGGCCTTCATACACGAAATCTGCCAGCAGGAGCTCGCCCCAGCGATGCAACGGTCAGACTTTGAAGGCCTTTTTTGGGCTTCGAGGGATGATGCGACAGCAAACGAGGGGAAAGAGGAGATGCCAGACAAGGAGCTGGGGCAGCCCTTGGCAAAGATCTCCCAAGGTAGACCCGACATTCAGGCTTTGGTTGGGGATGTTGCACGCGAGTCGCAAGAGACTGGCCAAAGGGCGGCCGTGCTGGCTTGCGGGCCTGGCGGCATTGCGGATGAGACTCGAGCGGCGGTTCACGTGGCTTTGAAGAATGGGTGTCGCCATTTGGAGTATTTTGAGGAGGCGTATGGCTGGTGAAGCACAAAAAAGGAAAGAAAAAAACAAGTCGGAAAATTTGCATTTATTTGTTCCAAACCGCTTTGTCACTCTCTAGCATTGTCATTCACCTAGCGTACACCACAACAATTCGCGATAATTTCTTTTGGCTGACATTGATTCAATTCTTCTGTGACAGGACGCTTTTCTTGCCTAAGAGGTCATGGAAGGGACGGAGGAGAAAATCTAGGAAGTCGCTGACATGGACTTATACGGAAGGAGCAGAACGGAACCAAGGAAGGCATCAAGTGAGGTTCAGGATCGTCGACTTGACGAGAGTCCACTTAACAATACCATCTTCCAGTTGGGTTAAGCAACGATATCAACGGTAACCCCAACAATTGTAATACCAGTATTCCTTTGCTTTCCCTATTTTAAAGCGAAGATCCCATCAGCTCACAACTGATCGTTCAACCGAAACCACGGAGGCAAATGCAAACATGAATGAAACCGTGGCCACGAGGGACTTTGCGAATTTGGAGGAGGAAGACGCAGCGAGGAAAAACAAGGATACAAGTGAGTGGTGCAAATGTCTTTGAAAAGTCATCGTCAATGCTGAGCAGAATCCAGTCCGATTCGTAATCCCAAAAGCTTGTTCTTTTCGGCCTAAACCCAAAGCCTCGATCAAACCACCCCAAGACGTCGACCCACGACTCTTTGAATACACGAACGGGCGCAATCCAACCGATGCCCGATACAGCGATGCTCAATTCGAGGCGGGGAAACAGCGAATAGAAAATGCTGATCATGGCGAGGCCGAGGAAGCCTCCGAAAATGCGCAGAGTGACTGCCCGAATGGCCTTGCCAAAAATCCGTAAGTACCATTCACAACGAGGGTGCTCATACAGCACGTTTGATTCCATCGAGATAAAATCAATCTGACGTTCTATATCAGAGAATTGGAAGACAAGCTTGTGAAAGAAAAGGTCCTGATTTTGATCATGAAAACAGAGCTCGTATTCTTCATGGACAGGCCACTTCTCGAGTCCTGCTCCTCGGCTCGCCTGCGCAAACATATGGCGTGCCTGAAGCCCACGTCGCCACCAATTATTTGGCTTCCATTCGAGGTTGATGTAGACATCAGCTTTTACCTTAACTGGCTAAAGGGCAACCCAATAGTACACCGTGATAAGTTCTCAAGTGAAATCATGGGCGACGAGGTTGCAGATTGGGACGGACTGCTACGCCTCTACTGTCTGGGCTGGCGAATGCACGACTACAAGTTCCTCAACTTCATCGTGAAGAAGTGGATCAAGCTCCAGGACCGCAAGTTATTTTGCGCCAATCTGGCCCAGAGGATCTACGCCGAGCTCCCGCGTCATTCGACCCTCACAAGGCTCTACGTCGAGACTTGGGCCGTGTCACACAACGAATTGTGGATCAAACACACTCTGGACGGTCGAGCGGGCCCGTGGCAATTCATGCGCGATGTGTGCCACGTACAGCAGTTTTTGACGTCCAAGTATGGAAGGGTTCCCGAGAACATCCCCATCTGGAGATGCCATCATCGATATTGTTACCCCCAGCGGCCAAAGCAGGCCGCCGCGGCTCCAGGACCGAACGGCGTCCAACAACCAACAGCCACTGGAAATCAAGTCACATCTCAGAGCCGCGCCGATACTCCAGCAGAGACCGTCGAGAAACCGGCGAACACAGAGGCTCAGTTCGAAGAGCAGGCCAGCCGTCGATTTGCTGGGCGCCGACGACGATCCGCCAGACCTGAGTCGCCGCCGCCAGAAAGTGACCACGGAGTCGAATCTTCGCGTGATGAAAGACAGAGCGATGCCGCTGAAAATCCCGTATCCGAGGAAATCGCTAAGCGATGGACGTCCAACGCAGTGCGATTGAAATTCGGGTTTTGACGACTGGCCAAAGTTTGCCCGAACAGCATTTGCGCCCACTTCTAACAATGACAGGAGTTTGTTTGTGGAAGGCACCCGTGGCCCAAGGGCCTGGTATCGCGAGGCGATGAGATTTTCGAGAAATCGTTTCACTGGTCATCAGTAGAGCTTTCGTTCAGTCCAAAGTATTACTTCCTCTCTTCGAAGAGCCGTGCGTGCAGTGCAGATCACGAAGAGTTTCCTTTTTAACGCTCAGGCCAAAAAGTCGCTTGCAGTCGGTAATGCTTCGAATCGCCAAAGAGATGGCATTCCAGCAACCCCCTCTGCTCTGCCTTTGAGTTGCCCCATCCTTTGCAACCCATCGCGGAGCCACGTTCCCGATTGGGCAATCTAGGTCCGCACAACTGTATTGCCAGGCTGCAGCTGGCCAAGTTGCCAAGAGAATTCCATCCACACTCTTCTTGTCTGGAAGCATTTCTTTCATCCCAGTCGTTCGCATGTTCACTTGCTCGCTTGCGCTGCTCTCTCCTTGTTTTTAGCTGCTAATCAACGATGACCGTCGTTTAGTGTTTCTCCCTGTCTTTGACTTTGTTGGGTATCAACGAATAGTCATGGCATGGTTGGCGGTGTGGTCAAATAGCGATTGGGAGGAAACTACCGTTTCCCGGCAGGGTACATAGTATGCAAGAATTTCCACAACATAGATTCAATTTGAACGGCCAGTATGCCTCAAACTCCAAATCCAGCGCTAACAAGCCACGACGAAATAGATAGTCAATTCGGACATTCTCAACCCAAAGCCAAGGTAGTATCAGCGCTTTCAGAACCCCCAAGACTGCAGCCAGTGTTCCATCAGCTTGCCATCAACAGCCTTCAGATCCCGCAAGCACTCGCTGTTCTCCCGAGTATGCGTCGTGTCCATCTCGGGCAACGCACCGCCCTCAACCTGCAGGCCTTCGTAGAAATCGACAAGCTTGACTCCGGGCTTCGCTGCGATCTCCTCGGGCGTCAGGGGAACGGCCTTGAGCGCCTTCAACCACTCGCCGTACTCGACCAACTTGACGTCCTTGCCTTGCTGCTTCGTGTAGAACGCGACCATCGTGGAGGCGAGCTGGCGCCAGCTGACGACCTGCGGGTTGGAAACGTGGAAGACATCAAGCAACTTACCGGCCGCAGCGAGCTCGTCGACGCCACGTTGCAGGCGGCTGAGCGAGAGCTGCACGACGGTGCGGCCGGCCTCGTCCATGGGCACCCAGTCGACAGCATCGGACGAGCTCAGCGAAGCGGGCACGATTCCCATATTCTTGCTCGAATGCACCAAACTCGGCAGCCACTCATGACGGTTCCAGACGCCTTTACTGCGCGGGCCACCGAGCTGTCCGCAGCGGATCAAGCTCGACGGCACACCCGATTGCTGCGCGGCTGCTGCTAGAATGCGTCCAGCGACGTGCTTGCTCTCGCCGTAACCTTGGGGAAGCGGGACACGGTCGTCTTCAAAGTATTGTTCCGGGACGGGGCCCTTATGGGAAACCGTGGACTGGTAGTTGCCGATGGAGGCAATGGAGGAGATGAAGAAGATATGGGCGCGGTGCGCTGAGCGGAGGGAAAAGTCGACGACATGGCGCACACCTGCGAGGTGGGTGGGTTCATAAGACTCAAGGGCTTGATTGAAGTCGACGGCCCAGGCGTTGTGGATGAAGGCTGTAGTCTCGCGTGCAAGCTCGTCATAAACATCCTTGGGAAGACCAAAGTCGGGCTTGCTGAAGTCGGTTTGGATGAAAGTAACCTGGAATTGTCAGCGGATTATGGCACTATTGAATGGCATATTCATACCTTTTGGAAGTCGGGAGTCACATCACGCTCAGCAAACGAATTTACCTGTCGGGCTTCGGCGTCCTGAGAGCGATTGAGACAAAAGATCTTGGCAACGTCGGGAGAAGCGATGAGATCCTGAAGGATAAAGTTTCCAAGCGCGCCAGTGGTTCCGGTGACAATGTAGGTGTGCTTCTGAGGAATGGGCACTACACGTGGCACTCTGGCTACTTCGGGGAGGTTCGCAGTGAACTTGTTTACCAGTTCGGCCATCTTCTTTTCGCGGCCGACTTCTTCGCCACCAGCGCCGGAGATTTTCTTGAGAAGCGCCGCAGCCAGCTTCTCCACGGATGGATTCCTGTAAATGTCCCTGGGCACCACAACGGCGTCGCGACTGCCCCTTTCGTTTCCAGACTTGAGGGCAGAGCTCAAGGCACTTGAGAGGGCCATGACCTGCAGCGAGTCGACACCCAGGTCAAAGATATCCGTGTCGTCTTTGAGCTTATCTACAAATTCGGCACTGCCATGAAGGCTGGTCAGGACAAGCTCGAATGCGTTGCGCAGGAATCCCATCGTGGCAGAGAGATCTGAGCCCGTGTCAAACTTTCCAAGCTTCTCCTCAAAACCTTGGCCCTCGTTCAGGTACAGCGCATGAATCTCTTTGTCGTAGAGCTGAGTTGTCATCCGTCTCTGGATGGAGCCCTTGGCGGCACGCGAAAAGGGCTTTTGCTTCTTGGTAAACGCAATCTTGGCTTTCCAAATCTGAGCGTGCGAGGGGGCGTCTTTATTGGCTTTTTCGACGACTGGCCAGATGTCGTCGAGGAAAGCGGTCAAATCGCGAGCACCCAGTCTGTCCCAGTCGGGCTCGATGAGAAGAGCAGGCTGGAAGCGGCCTGTGCCGACGACGAGTGCTCCCCGGATATCGGGATGACCCTCGACCGTCTTTTCGTAACTGACGGGGTTGAATTTCTCGCCGTTGCTGAGAACCAGGACGTCGTCTCTGCGTCCCTTGTACTTCCACAGGCCTGGCTTCGTAGGATGGGCCTCGAAAAGATCCTTGGTTTTCCACTCCTGGATTTCCGGAAAAGTGTAAAATATGCCGAGATAGCTTGGGTGGGAAACGGGCTTGATAACACACTCATGTAGGCCCTCACCTTGACCGGCGTCTTCCATAACAATGCCTGAGTGGGGTGACCATTCGAAGTATTGCCAGTCGTTGAGATCCAGGTGGTGTAAATTGGCAATGAAGCAAGCTTCGGTTGAGCCAATGAGGGAAATGAGTGTCGTCTTCTTGATGATCCTATCACCTGCATCCTTCGCCAGTGGCGCTCCAGCGAAGAAGACATATTCTGCAGCGGAGAGACCCTCGAGGCTTCTCTCACTCTCGCTCATGTCTTCAAGCATTGAAGGAGTGAAAAGGGTCGACCAAGGCTTCTTGTGCAGCATTATGTCCGTAGCCAACTCGGCGTTTGGCATTCTCCCCGGGGGCGGCAAAACCAGAGGACCAGAGTAGATCGACCGAAGAATCGTCATGATTCCCATGGTGTGGAAAAACGGTAGCATGGTAAAGAGGACCTTGTTGTCGGACATGCTTGTCGCAACAGCGTTGCGGCGGCCAGGAGGAGCCGGCATGTATTTTTGATGATCAAGGGTATTGAGCCAGCCCCTGGTGACATAGATTGGCTTGGGCAGTCCAGTGCTTCCAGAAGTGTGCAGCACAAGGACCTTTTCAGACTCCTTTTCTGAAGACTGCCTCTCTTCTTCATGGGACGCGTAGCGTCCCTTGGCTCCCTCAGAAACCATCTCTTCAAAGGTTGGAATTTGGAAGCCGCGCAGTTCAGAATTTGATGCGAATGCACTGAGATGCTTGTCGATTCCCTCTGAATAAAAGTATTCTTTGCAGCCAGTATGAGCAACAAGGTTTGTTTGGCCGTCATCCGAGTTCCGAAGCGATGGGAGTAAAGCCTGGGACTTGTGAGTTGCATCTGGAAAAACACCACTAGAGTCTTACCTTATGATTGGTTTTCATCATGGCAAGAATTACGACGGCGTATCGAATGTCGTTCACACTTGATCCAATTAGTTTTATTCTTCAGCTATCCAATGCGCACTCACCCAAGATAAGCCACGGTCTCTCTATCCTTTCCAACACCAATTTTGCTCTCTATCCATCGTGCCAATCCATCAACGGCTTGACTGAGCTCTCGAAAGGGGATATCCTTCCATTCCCCATAGACATCATTGGTCAAGGGAATAGAGACCCAATTCCGACCGGGATCAGAATCGGCAATGTCATCCACTCGGCGCGTCAGGATTGTCTCGACGAACGGGGAGAAACCACCAGACTTGGCTGGAACAGCGTTTCCAATAGATCCCATTGTGGGGTATGTGTAGATGACGGAGAGACAAATACGACTTGGCGCTACAGAAAGCTAAAGAGGACCAGATATGCTGGGAAAACGGAACGAATTCTTTGATACAGGACAAAGCCTTGGTTGTGTCGGGTTCACCGCGTCTGGAGACTCAACTGTTGCCCAGGAGAAGCACAGAAAGTTAGAATTCATGTACGTCAACTTCGGATATAAGCGAAAAAGTATGTAACTGTTATTTCCAGGTGGTGTTGGCTGTAATGGCTTCCAAAGGGGGGCTGGGGTTCGGATTGAATTCGGGGTCGAAGAAGTGGATCGGCATTGGTGATGGACGCTGTGGCATCAAAGTTCTGCCTTTTTATAGACCCACCCCTCCACAACACTCACGTAGCTATTAATCGCGCGATTGATGACGCGGAACCGGCTGGGCGCGGGGTTGCCATTTGTATGTTATCTTTAAGGCCCAGTCTGGGCAAACTCTAACTTTTATCCGGAACGAGTAATTCCCTGCGCACCAACATCTGCTCCTCGAGAATGATCAGAAAACACCAAAACAAGGGCGTGGAATATCTCTCTTCCACGAGAGGGTCTTAAGCTCATCTCATGTTGATCAGCCGTGCAGGATCGGCCCGCCCCCGGTTCAAGGGGAGACGTAAATAAACGCGCATGCTGCCTGACATGGTTGTGGCCACTTCCGCTCTTTGCGGGTCCAAATGGTGTTTCGGAACGACTGTTTTTGCTGTGCTCCATCGGCTTTGGGTGAGATGACTAGCAAGATGAAACAAATGCTTTGAGAGTCGGGGAACGTTCGCTCGAGACGGATCTTGGCATCCGATTGCGTGTATGATGCACAGTCGTGGTCGTCTCAGGAACAGCTTGATCCGAATGGCCAGGCACCGGAAATGATGTCAATTGGATGAGAACGAAGCGATTCTGTTTCGGATAGGATTGCGACATGAGAGCCCCGTGTTTGAGGAGATGAAGAGCTCGAAAACATCTCATTAAACTGCCGAGTGGCCAACACATCGTGCCAAAAGTACCGTTGTGGGAAAGGCTGTGTTGGGCTCTTGCGGGAAGCTCGGCTCCCACCACAGAGCGATTAACGAGCAGCAGTCACTCAAACATCCGCACCGCAGTAAAGCTTGTCGATGGGTTATTCACTCAGCAAGGTCGAAAATAATAGTCAGGGCGGGTTGTCGATTGATGCAGAGCAACTGAAATGCCACTGGATTGGTTGGACTTCGTGGCGTAGGCTCGACGGTGAGACCTCAATGCCTACCCCTCAGACAAAATTCCTCTTCTGATCGATCCCGACCACTGGCAGTATCCTCATGTCCACAGCTTATGTTGAATTGTAAGCAGAGGTGGGCAGAAAGTCAGTTTGTGGAGGCACTCCAATGACGTCGGGATGAGGGCCCAGAGGAGACCCTGGTCGAGCTTGCGCTTGCGCAGAGGTGAACTAGATCGCAATGGCAAAACACCTGTTGTTTGGAGCATCATCAAGGCTACCTTTCAACCGTCAAGATCGGTGGTTCAAGAGAGAGGGAGACCCTTAGACGTGACCCTAGACGTTGCCCAATGGCCCTAGCGCTGCAGCTACCCAACCACCAACGCAGGGGCCTCTGATGTAGTGCCGATGCTCCGTGTGCAACAACGTATGAGGTAATGTAGGGTCTGAACAACATGCTGAAACCACCCAAAACCACGCTATCACAACCACTTGGCTGCGGCGGTATGGGACATTCGCTCATCGGTTCGCTCACATCATGACATTTCCCTGAACAGCTCCAACTGGGTAGACAGAGCCACGCAGCCCGCCCCTTAGTTTTTCACCGGTCTGCCGACCACGACTTCAAAGGTCCAAAAATCACATCACCAGGGTTTTTTGCGATGGATTGAATGCCCTTCATCGCAAGTCAACAACAAGCCAGCCAGTTAGTTCTAAGGATGTCTTCTAGGGTCAAGTTCACGACCCTGTCTTCGGAAAGTGCCAAGAATGCGCGCAAGAAAACGTGCCAAAGCAAACCGAGCACTATTTTTACATTCAGGAATAAATATGATGCAATCGCACGTGTGTCTATAAGCGAGAGGAGCCAGGCCCAGGCTTTTGGCGGGGTCTTGCAAAGCACACAGACTTGGATTTCCAAGATGTGACTGAGGCAGCTAGCAGATGATTCAGTTACACCAGAGCCAATAGTAGACCGCTTCTAACATCAGAAAAACGGTTATCAGCGCTTGTGCACGGGGAAAGATGAGGCGACTCCGCAACACAGCGAAATCGAGCAGAATCTTCATCTGCACTACCTGTAGATAGGCGTTTCTTCTCGTTCTCATATTTCGACCTGTGCGATTCCATCCATCTCCACGGGCGTCGAGTGGGTAGGCAGCTTGGCAGGTCCCGAACGGTGGTATGATTCTGATGTCATTCGCTCAAAGTCCTCCCGGTGCACTTTGAGCACCTCGAGCGGGTCTTCGAGGGAGGAGTCTAGTTTCGCGTCCTGGGCTTCCATTTCGCTGTAAACATGGCGACGACTGCTTCCCGTGACTCTACACAAAGCAACCGGATACTGCCCAGTACTATGTGCTTGATGGGCTCCGATGCTCCTAGCCGCACGTCTTTCAAGACGGAAATTTCCAGGTCTCCTCGGTTGTCTCCCTGGCTCCTGATAACTTATGACATTTCGGCAGAAAAGAAAAACGGATTCAAGTACAGCTTTTAGCCTGCGCTCTTCGCAGCCTTGGATGGTTTAAGGCATGTTCGGCAAAAGTGAAGTGTCATTACACGCCGAGGGAAACCTCAGGCCCAGTGTATCAGTGTATTCTTTAAGATAGTTGATTCTACTTTAGCACAAAATAAGTGAGGTTGGTTTCCCAGAAGGAGAAAAAAACCCTCATAGACCCTCGGTGGGAAGGAGTGTGAGGTATTTCACTGGGGTATGGTCACCTCACTTAAAGAATACTAGGCCAAAATAGGCCTAAGAGGACAGCAGTCAGCTTTCTAGGGGCATCCAAATTATGTGAGTTTTTCGGGGCATTTATGGCGGACTCTAGGGCGCTCGGACTCTTCAACAATCGTGAGGTCTAGAATGAGGTATAAGGTGAGGCGAGGCGACCTAGCTAGGAGAATTGAGGATACCTCACTTTTGGCGAATATGTTCTTAGCAGCCCAGGGGAGGAGCCAATCAAAAACCTCCGGTTGACCGTCTCATGTTCAAAACTTGAGCTTCGATAAGTAAAAACTTTCACTGTCGCGGCAATTGTTCCCAGAGGAAACCAGGAATCGTGGTTGCGATGCACTCGCAAACACAGACGAGGAACGCAACGTATTGGCGGTATGAGAAAGGTGGAATTGGAAACATTGAGGTAGGAAAAGAAACGCCGACAAGTGCAAAGTGGTGGAAAATCTATATTACCACTAGATTACCGTCTCCCTCACTCCCCGCTTCATTGCTCCTCAAAGAACAAGGATTACTGCCGAATCGCATTCAGCTCTGTACACGCTCGGAAAACATACATATGCAAGACTCCCAGCGCCTCGCCTTTACATGATTCCGCTTCAGCCGCTACCGCGAAGCCCACGAGGTACAGATGCCCCGTCTATTCATATAGTCGACCGTTGAGGAGGCTGGCGTTCCAATGAGGGATGCTTGGGCAATGGAGCCTGAACTTAGTGGCTGGATTCCGTGACCTTCCAGCCGTCCTTGATCATGCTCTTGATGAAGAAAATTATCGAAAGAAATAAGGCTAGTCCGGCACAGCCCACGCCGACGTAGTACGCGTCCCGGAAGCCATGGAAAAGATCGAGCTGGCCGTCAGGACCTCTATCGCCATTGACCTCGGCCAGCGCCGCGAAGCCAAGAGTGATGCTGATAGAGTAGTTCATCACAGTCGTCACCAACGCCGCTGCCAGACCTTGGTGCTCCATTGGCATGTGGTTGGAGAGAATGACCGAAGACGCCGGGAAAGACATATCCATGCCAAATGGCATAATGACGATGCTGAAAAATGTCTGAGTCCAGTATATTTGGTTGACTGGCATCAGAGCGACGAGGACATTGCCGAGAAAAAATCCGAGACATGAGAGTACCATGACGAAGCTGACTGGAGTGTGCGAGAGAAGAAACCCCGTCAATCCGGAAGCGAAAAGGGTCGCAACGACGACTGGTGCAAATTCCGCGGAGATGGAGAGTGGAGTCTGGTGTCGCAAAAGTGTAAGGAATCTCCAGGTGTAGTATACCCAAATACCGAAGCTGCCCCATCCAAGGGTGAGGAGCGACAATATGAAGACGGTCGTAGAGTTGATGGCAGACTTCGGAATCAGAGGATTGTCGGCCCGTGCCTCGACCCATCCAAAGAAGAACAAGAAGAGCACCCCAATGATGAGGATGAAGTAGACGTTTGGTGTGCTCCATCCGAACAGAGGTCCGTTGTTAAATGCGACGTTGATGAGAATCATGCCAATGACGCTCGTCAGAGCTCCCATCGTGTCGAATCCGCGATTAGGAGGAACTATACCGAGCTCCTTTGGAACAATGACTACCACCGCACATGCAAGACCCAAAGCAGCAATTGCATAACCCCAAAATGCCCACGGCCACCAAAGCAGCTGACCAAATATACCGCCAAAGGTAGCGCCGATGACGAATCCGATTGGTGCCATGGCGCCGAAAATGCTGAATACAATGTTCTTGCGCATACCAGGCGGATATGTTCTTCCAAAAAGGGCGATGCCAGTAGGGTACAGAGCAGCGCATCCGATACCTTGCATTGCTCGGGTGATGTCAAAGAATATTTGACTGTGTGTGTATCCAGCGAATCCGGCCAACGCGCTCCAGGTGCAGAGCCACACATACCCAAGCGCGTAGACTTGCTTGTGGCCAAAGATGTCTCCGGCTCTTCCGAAGATAAGGATGAAAGTTCCGACTGTCAAAGAGTAGGCGGAAATGAACCACGAGAGCTCCCCCGGGTTTGAGGTCCTCATGTCTTGACCGATAACGTCGATTGGGGCCAATGCAAGGCCCAGAGCTGCTTGAATCATGAGATGTGCGGCTGCAACTGTAGCTACGAAGAAGCACTCATGAAGCAAGGACATTTTGATCTTGGGACACTCTGGAGTGCCTGCTCCTGGCCTGGTTTTTTGAAGCTTCTCGTCCGGTTCCGGAGTGGGTGCGTCATCGTCGTAGTGGTATTCTTCATCATGCGGTGAAATAGGGACGAATCTAGAGGGGATCTGAGGTACAGGAGGTGGATTTGTTATGAAATCGTTTGTGGTGCCAGATACCGACGGGTTGATGAACTCGTATCGTGGACCAAAGGAATCATGTTTGGATGATGATGGATCGACCTTTGACTGTGACTGGAGGGAGCTATGCTTTGACCCCAGTGAAAGGACTCTGCTTGACCGATTGAACCCCAGAGTTTCAGCAATGCTGTCTGTTGGAGAGACAGGATTCATCGAAAAGTGTCCACGGTCCATTCTGTGGCGGTTCATTGGAGCACCTCGGGAGAAAGAACATGTGCATGTAGGAGGAAGCAAGAAGGAGGGAATTATTGGAATTCTGACGGGGAGAGAGAGAGGACTACAGGTCAGAAGAGTCTAGCAAACATTCTCCATTTGAGTCGCCGCGCCTAAGCTTCCTACAGGGGCTGACGACGCTGAACCCAACGGGGCTGGAACTTTACAGAGACGATGATGCCACACGCAGGGATCCATTTTGTGGGCATGCAGTCATCTTCGACGGACTGAAGCTAGGGTGCCGTAGGACGTCGCTTGACACTGGGTAAAGCAGTCTTGCACGGGAGGTGGGCTTCGAAGGGGACGCTCGGACACTGGAGGGGAGCCGGGCTAACGGGAAAGACTGTTCCTGGTTTTGGCAGCTTTGCAGATTGTATCACGATCTTATTCCCGAGGAAAGAAGAATTAGGCCCGGGACGGTCATGTCCAGCCCCTCGAATTGGCAAGACGAGTGAAAACAGCCAAGGGGCATCGCTGTTGGAATCTGACCGACTTGCTGCAAAGGATGGGACACTTGCCCGGGCCGGTCAACGTGTCCAGGATGCGGTAAAGGCGTTGAGATGGGAACCGCTGCCCATGGACGCGCTCACCGATGGGGAAAAGCATGGAGGCGGTGCAATGACTCGGGGCTACGGGAGGACCATAGTTGCCAACGCCGCCTTGTGTTGGACGAATAGATGATGTGGCCTTGGTGAGGATCAAGAAATAGAGCTTCGATGGTCCGAGAAAAACGGCGCGTAGTTCGAGAATTGACGAAGACAAGACTTGGGTTGAGGTCCAACGTCCAACGGGGCATCTGACAGGAAGCAGGCGGCCGTGCCGGGGCTTTGGCTAGCCAGCAAGGCTGACGCCGACGGAGCGGGCAGACGCGGGGAGAGGAAGCCACCAGGAGCCAAGCTCCAAGGATGCCGCTGGTCCCGACCTCAGCCACTTATCCTGCACCGACCTCCATGCTCCGGTCCGATGCACATCTCCCGCCGCTTTGCTGGCCTAAGCGCATGACCACCACCACCACCACCACCACCACATCAATCGATTCTTCTCTCGCGACCACGTGCTTTCCGTGCTCCATCGACTCGGAGTTGCCGTTGTATTGCTGTATGCGTATCTTGCTAACCCCAAACGTGTCCCTGATAAAGAAAGCCTGGTCTACGCACTCCTCTAGGATTCAGATGCTCCTGCACTTGCGTGATGGTGACGTTGCAGAGGCGGCAAGCAGCTCGCAATCCGTCTGGCGTCAGACGCTTGATATCGACGCGTCCCGCGCGTTTGTGGATGCGAGGACTTTCCTGGTGGTTCCAACCATCGCTTTATGCGATAAAGAGAGAACAATTAAATCGCGCTTGAAGTGGCTATCTGCGAGGCTGGACGTGAATGTCGACCGTCTTCCCTTAAGCTGTTCTAGTGATAGTCGCGGGAAGCGGTCGCTCCGGGTCCATTGGACTAGTGTTTCGCACCGAAGCGTTGAGGCGCCGCGTTTTGGGCCAGGATCCCGTGTTGAGGCTTCCAAGTTCGAGTTGTTGAAGTGCCCTTTAGCTGCAGCGCTCCTGTCCCGCCCCGTCCAAAAGCTCATCTTTCGCAACCATGGTCCAAAATGCTCAGTCCAGCTCTCGGATTCCCAACCAACCAAACATAGCACCAATTTCTGGCACACATCAAGACTTCCAGATTTGACAGACCAAGGTCGCTCAGCGTTGCTGTGCATAGAACCAGCTTAGTGGTTGCGTCTCCCTGCGGAGCAGCTGGCCACGATCGCATCGGACTGGCGGATTCGACTGGCTGTGCAGTCTTCGTTGCGCTGGATTATCGGAGGATCACGTCCGCTGCTTTCAGCGTGCGGGTTATCATTTTGCCTGTCAGCTGCCTCGTCACCCGTGGGCTACGAGCGGCGTTCCTAATTCAACGGCCTAATGATGAGACCCCAGTTCTTCGGCGACAACCCTCCAGACCACCGTCCCTCTGAGAGGTCGGACAGGTCTTGGAGGCCTTATTCCGGCCTGTCATTTCTTCTCTTCATTTGGATTTTGGCTCTTCACCTGCTTGAGTTGCGCAATGTGGTCATCAATCAAGGCAATTTCTGTCTCAACTCGAAGACGTTTCTCCTTGAGCAGGTCCTCATATTCAGCGTCGGACATGATCTTCACGGGACTGAATTTGGAAGAGGCGAGTCGTTGCCAAAATGTCTTTGGATTCGACTCTTCGTCTGCCATTTCCTTGGCGTCTTTCTTTCCTTGCCATCTGTTGACGAGGGCTTGTCCTGTGTAACCGCACGCGGAAAACATGATCATTCCAGGAAGGATGTTGCGCTTGCCTCCTACGACTGATCAGGACATATAATTGAGAAAACAAGGGACTTGAGACTGACGTGTTGCGGCAGCAGTTATGGCCCCAGAAAGAGCTCCGCCAACTGCGCTGGCGGTTTTTCGCTCGCTGGCCGAGAAAGTGTCGACTGCATCCAAGTCAAGACCAAGAAGCTCCTTTTGAGACCTGGACAAAAGACCATGTCGGTTAAGATATACACTCCGTGTAGCTGCTCTCGGTTAGCTGGTCAGTTGTACGTGCTTGTCCAGCAGTCCTACCCCAGTAGGTCGTCCCCGTTGTCAGCCATTGAAGCGTCGAGAAGGCTGCGAACAACGTTGGGGCGTCCGAGTAGATGATTCCCTGGATTCCCCCAATGAATACACCAGCACCACCTGCCAGCAGTTAGAAGATCCTCAAATGCCATGGCTGTGCCTGCACGCGCAGTGCCGCTAGCAAATATGTAGCCAGCGAGCAGCCATTTTGTTCAGTGCGCAAATGTCGATGCCTCCATTGGGTGCGATTTTGAATTTTAGCACCAAGACTGCCTCTCCCAATTAGGTTGCCGTTGGCCGATAACGAGGAAACAGGCTGGAGAGGTTCTGGGCCTTCTTTATAGGCCAAAGACTGGCATTCAAATGCCGGGCTCTCTCTGCAAATCAGAAGCGACGCATGAAAGCATAGCGCACGTGCCAGTTCTGGCACGGTTGAGGCGGCTCAAACGAGAACGCGGTGGAGGATTCTCGTCGACAAGTGGGCGGCAACAAAGTGTTGAGAGCTTACCGGTAAAGAGTCCCACTTTGAGGGCGGAGGTGGCAATGGACTGCAAGTCTTGTCGAGGCGGAGACTCGGTGGCGCCGGCCTTGGAGTCCATTCTGGAGCGCGAGCGAAGAAAGTAAGAGGGGTTGCAGTAAAGAGAAGAGCCTGTGGCCAGTTGATGAGGACAATGCCCTGAACGGACGGGGAACGCTTTGACCCACCAGCTGGCGGCACGTGACTGCCGGCGAAACTTGCCCGAGCAAGGTTGATTTCTCGCTCACCAACTTCAGCCCACAAGATCCGCACCGTTCGCGCAACGACACAATTCCCGATCGAGACCCCCACCCACCGAGTCTCGTTTCTTGAGGGCCCCCAAAGTCCTTACATCCACCACAGCCAACGCGCACTCGAGATCCCGCGCGTTGACTGGTCACCGCAATCATGGGTGTGTATTTCCACTGTGCCGAATTCGCCCGTTGACGACCGCGCTTCGTCGCGCATCGAACGAGCGTCTTTACCACACACTCGGCAACCGACAATGTATACTGACGGCCTGTCTGCTAGCTCCGCCAAAGTCGAAGCAACAGAAGATGTCCCTGGGGGACTTCCTGGGCGACCAATGTATGCCGCAACTGTTGAATCTTCCTTCGCTCGCGTTGAAGCTAACATGTCGCGCCAGCTCTGGGCTCTTGGGCCGATGAGATGGAAGACATGCCTGTTTCTAGTAAGTACTATAACACCCTGTGACAGTATGAATTTTCGAGTCGCTAACAATCCCAGGTGGTTCGTTGCCCTCGACCTTCCCGCTCACTTGGCCAACCCCGCAGCATAACATCTGACATCATTTCGCACAGGCCCTGGCTCTGGCTATGGAAGCTCGAGACCTACATTCGGTTCCTCTGGAGGTGGTATGGGCATGAGCTCTCTAGGTATGATGTTTTTGCCGCCTGTATGCCCTCGAATGCTAACGGCCTTAAGACCGTGCCGCCGATCGTGGCTTCGCTATTCGCGAGGAGCTACCCCTCCCGACCAAGCCTCCGTACACTGCCCATCTCGGGAACCTGTCCTACGACGCTACCGAGGGCGATATTCAAGACTTTTTCGATGGCTGTGAGGTCACCAATGTCCGCATTGTTGAGGACAAACTTGACCACCGCCCCAAGGGCTTCGGTTACGTCGAGTTTGGAAGCGTAGATGGCTTGAAGAAGGCACTGTCCCTTAGTGGAACCCAATTCCAGGGAAGGAACATCAAGGTCAGCGTTGCTGAGCCGCGTAAGTCATATCGAGACCCCTGAACACTGTATACCGGTATCTGACAAACTCTACAGCCAAGGACCGCGTCGAGACTCGCGTATTCGATGACTGGACTCGCAAGGGTCCTCTCCCGCCCTCCGAGGGCCAGCGCCGTGGTGGTGGCAACTTCAACCGTGGCTTTGGCGGTCCCGAGTCCGACGCTGGCAGTGACCGTGGTGGTCGTCGTCCCTTCGAGAGCGACGGCCGTGTCCGCGACTTTGGCAACTGGGAGCGCAAAGGCCCTCTCTCTCCCGCTACGCCTGCTGGTCCTCCCCGCGAGACTCGTGAGGCTCGTGAACCCCGTGAGCGCAAGATGTCTCCCAACTGGGGCGAGGCTCGCTCCAACTCTAGGACGCGTCGGGAATTCTCTGAAAGTAGGCCTGCCCCCGTCGAGAGGGAGCCGACTGCTGCCGATCTTGACAACGCCTGGCGCTCAAAGATGAAGCCCGACTCGGCGGCGAAATCTCCAGAGGCCGCTACTCCCGAGGTCAGCAGCCCGTCTTCGCCGGCAGCCAAGCCTGCTGCTCTTGCCTCCCGTCCGAAGTTGAACCTCCAAAAGCGCACTGTTTCTGAGACCCCCGCTGCCCCCACCTCGGCTTCTGGTGACTCCAAGGCTAGCCCATTCGGCGCTGCGCGCCCGATCGACACCGCCGCCAAGGAGAGGGAGATTGAAGAGAGGAGACAGCAGGCGATTCGCCAAAAGAAGGACGCCGACGAGAAGGCTCGCGAGGAAAAGCGCAAGCAGGAAGCGACGGCCAAACCAGAGAAGTCAGAGAAGCCAGAGAAGCCAGAGAAGCCAGAGAGGACTGTGTCGGGCCAAAGCAACCAAAAGGAGGAGAAGGAGAACGGTGCTGACAGCCCCGTTCCTGGCCGGAATTTCGAAATCTTGCAGCGTGAGGAGACAGGCGAGGGTGATGAGGAAAAGGCCAACGGCGATGTGGCTGACGACAAGGCTTCCAAGCCTAGCGAGGCTCCCAAGGAAGCAAAGCCGCAGGAGAAGTCCTGGAGGCGTGCCGAGCCTGCTCCGGCTGCGGAGGCGAAGATTGAAGACGACGGGTGGTCTACGGTCCCGTCTAACAAGAAGAACAACCGCAGGGGCGGCTCGCGCGCCATGGCCTCTTAAAAACCAGATTGACGATCTCGACACATGCCTTAGACTCCAACATACCCCAAAGTACTACTACGTCGAGAGATGCTGACCGCAGGGGTGGATTTGAACGACGCATTGGTGTATTTCTGGTTTTCGACGGACTTTTCATCTCTTTTTCAGCCTGCGGTGTTTGCTCTCAGCAGTAGAGGGGTTCCCTTCAGCTCTCTTCCTCCAAAAATAAGCAGCCTTCCTCCCCTTCTGCGGCATACCCATCAGTGAATGGCGTAATATGCTTTGTTTAAGCATGGCAACTCGACGCAGCTGACGATGACGAGCAAAATCGACACGACTCTGGGCTAGTCTAATGAAACTCTCTCAATTCTCCCCTCCGACGACATGATTCAGGCGGCTTCTCGTTTCGTGCACGCCTTGGGCGCACGCCAGAGATGGGCCTGACGTCATCTGATTTTCTTTTGGACAAAAAAGTTTGCACGAACCGAGGCTGAGAGCGGCTTGAAAGCGGAGTGGTCGTTCCCAAGATGCAGGCGTGGACGATTTCCTTTTTGCTTTTCGATAGATGAGAAGTGCTCGACGCGATGTCAGTAGCAAAAATAAAAGTCCAAGGTAATGCGAATGACGGATACAAGGCAATCAAGTGTCGAGTGAAACATGAGCGGGTAGTGGCAAACAGGATGTCGTTGTCATTGCTTGGTGTTTGGCTCGAGTGTCGCGGCACATGTGTTTTCTCACAGAGCAGCAACCCGGCAGTGAAGAAAAGCATCTGATGGAAATCAGGGACCGAGGGACCGCAGGCACAGCAAGGGCTCAATAGGGCTGGAGGCGGCCGCGCGGGAGTCGACAAGTGCCCTCTCTACTCCTAGCGGCGATCCGATCTCGTCGGCTACGCTGCAGTGCGAGAGCGCGTCGTCTGGCTGCACAGCTGGACATGCTTACTCACTCGACTTGGGCTTTGCTTTTCTCGTCTACCCTCTCTCTCTCTCTCGCCGCTCAACCAACTCTCGACTCTGCCCTCTCTCGCTCGTTCGCTCCACTTCAGACATTCTTTTGCCACATATCTCTGTCCAGGAAGAGAGGAAACTTAGAAATCACACCGTCCCGTCCCTTGCCCTCGCTCGACCAGCACAGCGGGGAGCTGGGCCAACCAGGCTTCTGGGTTTCTTCAACGGCCTAGCTTAGCCCGCCATGAACATTGACTTCAGCAAAAAGCCGACCGCGCGCGTCGTCAAAACTCTCGCACCAGCCAAGCGCTCCTCCGTGAACTCGCCCGTCGCACCTCAGCCTGTCCCGCGACCGCGTCCAAGACTGCCTACACCTGCAAGCAGGCTCCCACACTCCACCCGCTCCGTCAGCTCGCCCGCCCGTAGGAATGCGCTTGCGTCAGGCCTTTCGAATAATGGCAACAAGCGGACTATTGTGAAGCGCAAGGCGACGTCCGCAACGCCCATGAGCTGGGGAGACAGCAGTGAAGGCAGCGAGGGCGAGAGCCTGACGCCACGCAAAAGAGTCCGGGGCAGCGATAGTCTCGAGCCCGACACTACGCGGCGCATACGCCTGAAAGAGAGCGGAGGAGACGGTCCAGTCAAGCTCAAGTTTCTACATGGTGCGGATATGGTGACCCGCGACCACTGGAAAGACAAAGACGTCTCGGGCTTCGACCTGAAGAAGGATTTCAGGTCTGCCTTTGAGGGGTTGGACGAGATACCGACTGTAGAGCTGCAGTATCCGAGCAAGGCGCAGCGTGAACGGTACGCCTTAGGTCACCCTAAGCCTGAGCACGATGCTAAATTTTCGGCAGGTTTTCTCTAGTCTATCCCCGCGACAACGAAGGATACAAGCCCCTCGAAGATATCATCCAGTCGGTCGAGACCGTTTGCAAATACTATCTCCCTCACGAAGCCGAAGAGCTGCTCGACGATGGCACTGGCTTTCCGCGCCGTCTCAAGCGAGCCATTCAACAGCAATCCTTTGCCTCGTTCAAAGATGTTCTGGAAGATTTCAACAAGCTTGTCTCCGACGCTGTGGAGCAAGGGAAAATCAAAAAGGCCATCGACGGAATGCAGTCTATGCCCCTGCCTCTTACAGAATACATCCTATCCCAGACATACGCCCGCACCGTCTCGCCGCGTGTCGCGACCCTGCGCCGCTACGAAGCCGGTTCGAACAACGTCTACGGCGAGTTGCTCCCGCGCTTCGTTCACCGCATTTTCCAAGAAACTCGCTTGAAGTCAGACCAAGTATTTGTCGATCTTGGCTCGGGTGTGGGCAACGTGGCGCTGCAAGCGGCTCTGGAGGTGGGCTGCGAATCGTGGGGCATCGAAAGTATGCCCAACCCCAGCCACTGCGCGGCGCTGCAAAAGCGAGAAATTGCGCAACGAGCGCGGCTCTGGAATATTTCGCTGGGCAAGATTCACCTGCTCGCTGACGACTTTCTCGAGAACGCAGAAATCGGAAAGGTGCTCAATCGCGCCGACGTCATCATCGTCAATAACAAAGCCTTTTCGCCTCAGCTCAACGGCGCGTTGCTCGACCGTTTCCTCGATCTTAAAGAGGGCGCAAAGATCGTCAGTCTCAAGCCGTTTGTCGACCCTAACCATGAGATCAAGAGCTTCAACGTCAACGACCGCGTCAACCTGTTCCATAGCGTGGAACGGGAGTACTTTAGCGACAGCGTCAGTTGGACGAATGAAGGTGGCAAGTACTACATTCAGACCAAGGACCGCAGTAGGCTCGACAACTTTCTGGCGAACTCACGTCGACGGAAGTAGATTGCTACCACGCCACCACATTCGATGACGGGACTGAAGTGGTGGCTTAATTGCCGACCTGATCCGAACCACATTGGCATTACATTTGCATATCATCGTCGGGTAGCTGTTTCTCCGTACTACCGGGGCCATTCTCGACACATGCTCTGCTCGAGGACTTGGAATTATCACGTCCTCGACCAGGCCCCTTTACACCTTTTTGAAAACCGTCATGATAAGAGTTGGTTGATCAGCGCGTTGGATACCCATACATTTTGTGTACAGCCGCGGACTGGGCAGTCGAGACTGCAGGTACAGCAAAAACAAAACGGGGATAGCATCATCGGGTACATGTGCGACAGGCGGCTCACGGTTAGTTGGCATCATGGACCCCACTGGCTGGGCATTTTGATGATAGGTGGCATGGGCTGGGGTGAATTGGAGCACGGTAGGGCTGGCAGCATTATCATTGCATGGACGCTCTATACCATTTTCCCTTTTTTGAGGCTTTATCTCTTTGTTCATTTCCTTCGCTTTGGGGAACCCGCTGCTCTAGCGATGGAGAGAGGGACTGGTGAAAGGACCAGATCGAGGTGGACGGGCAGAGCAGGGAGTGAACACGTAGATACCCAATTCATCATAATCATAGACTTGATTACCATACAAGACCAAAAAAAAAAAAAAAAAGAAAGTGTTCCACCTCAGTGCTCGTTCAACTCATCATTTGCGCGCAAGTATCGTGGACTGGACTGGGCTGAAAAAAATAGTAGAATAACATCCTCTTGCATATCACACCCGGCTGATTAAGCCCACATCAAAGCACGAGAAACAGGATGGAGTAATGAGAAAATAGCTGTTCATGACGAGTACATGGGGCAGTCTCACACATCATCATCATCATCATCATCGCTCTTAAAGGCCGAGCAAGTACGCGATACAAAGCCCACCCACCTAGCACGGAACGTGAGCAGGTCGAGAGATGAAATCCACAAGCATACATTGTAAGACACGACTTGGAGTGGAGAAGGCGGAAAGGAGAGAAAGAAAAGACCACGCTCGATGGACATGACGAAGAGCTTTGAAGTTGCTCGCTCCACTCGTGCTCATGGTGGTTACATGCCTCTTCCCTATCGCGCCCTTACAACAACGACAATGACAACAGCAAAAGGTATGCACGAGGAAGAAGAGGAAAAAACCGCCGCTTCGAAAAGCAAAATTGGGCGAGGGGGAACGACATGACGCCTGCCTCTGCCTGCCTCTGCCTGCCTGCCTGCCTGCCTGCCTGCCTGCCTGCCTGCCTGCCTGCCTGCCTGCCTGCCTGCCTGACGGTCTTTGACGGCCACGTCCGGTCCCGCTCCCGCTCGCTGTACTATACGTGCGCCGAGGTGCTGAAATTGCCATCAATGCCTGTCGAATTACAGCTTTTGATAGCTTGCCCCGTCTGACTGCTCAATCAATCGCCTAGCACGCTCTCTTGCTCGCCCTCGGCTTCACCCTCGCCGCTACCCGCTGGGCCATCATCCGCCATCTCCTCATCCTCATCATGCACATCCAACTCGCGCTGGCGCGTCTCCTCGACCTCCCTGTCCCTCTCCGCGTCATCTTCCTCATCCACGTCGTCATCGCTGACGACAATCTCGGCACTCTTGGCCACCTGCTGCTGCTTTCCCCGTGCAGCGGGAGGAGGCGCACTACTCGCCGCTCTGCTTTTGGCTCCGCTCTTGCCCGCTGCAGCTCCCGACTTCTTGTCCTTCGCGCCGTGCCCGGTCTCCAGGTACGCGACGACCTCCTTGAAGTTGTTGCCCAAGCGGTACTTGTTGCGCTCCAGACGGCGGCGGATGGGACCGCCTGAACTCTGGCCTGCCTCGCCCAGCTCGTCGTCCTCGTCATACTCGGACAGGTTGTTGTTGAGGTCGTCCTCCGTCTGCTTGCCGTCGATGACGCCTGCCATGATGGCGAGCACCAATCTCGAGGCCAGGTCACACAGGCGCTGCTCGGCGAGGAGCGCATTCCGCGCTTTCTCCATTTGCCGCTGTTCGGTCTCGTCTTCGGCATCCGATTCTTCGTCCTCGCTGGATTCGGGCTCATCCTCGACGTCGCCGGGCTCGTCGTCGTCAGCGGCGGGTCCAAGCAGATTCTTGCCCGCCTTTTTGGCAAAGGCGCGTTCGGTAGCGCCGAGGATTTGGAGCAAAACCTTCTGTTTCGCCACCGGCATGCGCAAGACGAGTGCCAGGAAATCGTCGGTAAACTCCTGCTGGCCGGCGTGATCACCATTGCCGTTTGCTTGGGCGTTTTCTCTCTTCTGCCTCTCCGCTTCGAGCCTTTCGTCCCTGGCTGTACGTGCGGTCCTCAATAATGCAAAAGCAGTGAACAGGTCAATCAAGGTATTCGCGGCTATGAGGCGAAGTTCGTCTGCTCCCTGACGTCTGCGTAAGACTTCGTCAATCGCAGACACGAACGCGTCGCGGCGAAGGGCGACGGCTTCAACGTCGTCATCTGGTACGCTTCCAATTGCAGGGTCTTTTATGTAAGTCTCCCAATACCTTATCTTCCACATGAAGTAGAACTGGAGGGACTGGATCGCGGCGGCAGCCACCGAGTCTTCGGTGGCCGATTGAGCGGTCGAAGTTTCAGAGTTGGGGGCGCCGCGGTAGACAAGATCGATCAAGATGGCAATGGCATCGGGACTTTGGTGAACTTTGGCGCTGTTTCGTTTCGTCTTCTTAGGAGAAATCGAGGGTGGCGCCTCAAGCGGTTCAACGCAGTCCGATATACTTGCAAGTTTCGATATGCGCAGAACCGTGTTGGAGATGGCGGAGAGGACATTATTGCTGAGGTTGCCTCTTCGTGAGAGCGGCTTGCCCTTGTTCAAGGCATGGAGCGCTGCCACCGTATCTTCCCATAGCACCTGAAGCTTGCCGTCGGTGACTTCACCGAGTTCATCATAGCTCTTTGCGTGCAAAAGCGCTCGGCTGGCTTCTATAAGGACAGCTTCATGACCATGACTCATGAACTGCTTGTTAATGTCATCCAACAGGTTGCTGTAGGTCGTGCTATCTTGGCGTAGCTCCTGGAATACATCAAGATTGAGAACATGCTCCAAACGGAGCACAGCAGAAGCCGCATCGGGTACAGCCCCAAATTTGTTGAGGAGTTGAGGTATGAGTACGGCCAAATGACGTGCGGCGGATTCTTGCTCTTCCTGTAAACTTTCCTTTTGCGCCTTGGTGAGCTTCGACTTTTGATCTCGCGGCTTGCCCGCTTCCACGGTTTGCGTTAGGCGTATCTTTACCGATGCATTCAAGATGTCGAGCAAGATAATCTCCTCCTTCTCGGAGAGCCTGCAAATTTGCTTGAATAAAGTTTCGGGGTCTTCTATTGCGCCATTGGTTTGGGCAGCCGAAGTCTGGGAATGGTCATAGAGAAGATATCCAGCAATGACCTCCCACTTCCTGAGCTCGGATATAGAGTCGTAGAGTGCCTCAGCGGCCACCTGGATGCGAGACTCCACCCCGGCAGCGATCATGAAGTGGCTGTTTGCGGATCGATCAACCTGATTGTTGCTGACTTCGTCGGTCTCATCGTAGGCCTGCAAGTTTTCCACCAAAGATTTGAGCCTCAGCCACTCAAGCCTTGGATTCTCAAAGTCGTCGTCGTTGTCGGCAGTGACTAAAGCCTCCTCAAGAGCCTCTTGACCGCCGAGCTCGTCCATGTTGCCGTCAAACATGACATCGATGTTTGATGCCACGAAACCTACCACGGCTTTTCTCACGCGTGGTTCGATGTCAAAGACAAGGCGGCCAATGCTATCGATATCAGCAGGCTCAAGAAGACCGACTTCGAGAAGAATGTGGAGCAGCTCGACGGTCGCGGCACGAACACTGGGATCTGCGTCCTGTGTAGCCATCTCAACCATCCTGGGACGGAACCTCTCCGTAAAAGTCTTGAGACCACCAAGTTTGTCGGGGTCCTTGAACAATTTCTGCAGCTGCTTCACGACCTCTAATCTTGTTGAGCTTGAAGTATCCGAGAGGACCCAGCCGAGGTACCGAATGTGGTTGCCATCAAAGAAGAGATCGGGGAAGGTGTTGATCCAATCGCTCAGACCCTGGACGCACTCCAGCCGTATCCTTGGATCAACGTCGCGGTATCGGTGTACAAATACGGTGTCAAACCAGTCCCGAATGATAGCTTCCAGTTTCTCTTGCTGTTCGAGAGCCTGCTTGCTCTTCTGATCAAGTTCCGCTACCCTTCCCTTGTTTTGCTTGTTGCGCCTGGCCTCGGACTCCTTTTGTCGAATCGCCTTGGAGTTTTTCTCAACGAGCTTCTTCCCAACATCGCATAGCGCGCTGATGATGGCAACGGAAATCGCGGTCGCGGTGTGACGGAAAGGTCTGCTCTTACCAGAAGACATGGTGCTGAGCCAGATGTGGATGTTCTCCATGATCTCAACATTGGTGTACATCATTTCGGATTCGGCAAGCGTTTCGACGAGTGAGCTGAAGAAGCCGACCATATTATGGCGAAAGTTTGCAGTGCCTTTGCCCTTGGCGATCAAAGGATAGTCGACATTATTTTGCTAACACACTGTCAAAACCCAATCGTGTCCTACCCGGCCGGTTTCACTCACAGCTTGGTATTCCTCTTGTATGTCATTCAGCTTACTGTCACAATTATCTGGATCCTCCATGTCGTGGTCTTCAACCTTGGAGTCGCAGCCGGCGCATCTCAGAGCGAAGTTGATCAGCTCCGCGAGCTCGCGCGAATTGTTATCGTCGAACTGGTGCAACCATCGCGCCGCCACATCGTTAAGGTTGTCCCCGCTCGCAAAGACATCAGCTACGGGTAGGCAGTCAGCGCCGGCACCATCATAAGTCTCGTTCCTGCAGCATACCATAGAGGCCACCAACTTCCTCGGCAGCCGCAATCTTGCTCGGCCGCGGCTTCTTCGCCTTCTTTGGTTTACCAGCTGGTCTTATCGCAAGATTCATGTCTCCGTTGGGCTTGCTCTTCTTCGCGGCGGGCTTCTTTTGCGGCTTGTTCTTTCGGGCGGCGGTCTTCTTCTTGAGCCTTGTTTCGCGAATCTCCTCCTCGTCTGGCGACTCTTCGTCGCTTTCCTCGTCTTGCTCGTCGTCTGACGCGTCATCCGCGTTGGCGCCATCATCATCATCACCCTCCTCGACCTCGTTGCGCTTGCGCTTGGCTGGCGCGGGCGCGGAGGAGTAGATTTCCTTGGGCTTTTTAATCACGCGTCCGGACTTGCGGCGACTGCCAGCGGTGGTCTCGGCTGGGTTTTGCGCGTCGACTGGTGAGGAGGGCTCCATGCTGGAGAGACGCGCTGGCATCGAACCGGGAGAGAGACTGGCGGCGGTTAGCTGCGTCGAGGTTCCGGTCGCAGACCGATTCGCGAGAAAGGTGTCTTAGCCGACGCGTTGCGAGGGCAAGGTTGATAGTGGCCACTGGGCTGGGCGAGACGAGCGGGCGAGGTCAGGGAGCAAAGAAACCGAGCTGGAGGCACCCTCTGTAGCGCGATTTCACTTGAGGATGCGAGGCGCGACAGCTGCCAGTGGTGGGAAATGTTCACAATAATCGGAGAGAGACGCGTTTGCTGCTGGCGAGGGCGACGGAGGTGCTTGGAGCGCTTGGTCGCCGGGCCTGTGTGCCGCGCTCAGCCCGGGCGTTGAAGCCTGCCCGGACATGGATATTGGCTGCCGTCTGCAGTAGTCAGATACCCTTGCAAAACGGCCACGTTAATTTACCCCGCGTTATTGGCCAATGGCGCTTGCCCCTCTGTCAAAGCTCCTCTACTCCATTGGTACGAACACGTACGTAGGGCCATGCCGAACGCGCTTCCTGGCTTGGCTGCAAACAACAAAACTCGGCGAATACCCATGTCTTCCTCGCTGCTCGTCTCGAAAATCACCACTTGGCCCACGGTATACGGAACGGAACGCTAGACCATGGCCTACAGAAACCCCTTTGCGCCCTCAACCTCCCAACCAGGCCGCGGCGAAATTGACCTCGCTCTATTATCACCCTCCACTACCGTCCTCAAAACCATCTCCTACCAATATCCCCTCAAGCTTATTGCGCCAGAACCTGTGGTCATTTACGATACTTCCTTAAAGAGACAAGCCACTCGAACCGTGCACACCGTCTTCCTTCTCACTTACGGCGGCGGCCTCGTGGCCGGTGACACGATCAATCTTCACATCAAACTTGCTCCCACAACCCGTCTGGTCCTGCTGACCCAGGGTAGCACCAAAATATTCAAAGCACCGTCATCAGCGGTGGAATATCGTGCGGGACAAACAATAACGGTAGATCTTAGTCCTGGTGCAGCGCTCTGCTATCTGCCTGACCCCGTACAGCCCTTCAGCGAGAGCAGCTTCGCCCAGATACAGCGGTACAGACTGGCGTTTGACTCTTCTGCTGATGGCGGTGCAGGCCAGCTGGTAGCGAGCCTCTGCGCGCTGGACTGGGTGAGCGAAGGCCGCAGCGCGCGAGGCGAGCACTGGGGCTTCTGGAGCTACGTCTCGCGCAACGAGGTCTACCTGAGCCCCTCGCTGTCCGCTTCTCAGACCGACGATCCCGCTCGACCGAAGCCAAGGGGCCGCCTGCTCGTTCGCGATAACATAATGTTGCACAATGGCATCGAGGGCGGTACTGTCACGACTGCGGGCGACGTCTTGGGCCGCATGGATGGTCTGTCGGTCGTCGCCACATTGATCCTCTGTGGCCCAGCCTTTGTGGCGTTGGGTGCGTTTTTTATGGACGAGTTTGTCGCTCTCCCGCGGATAGGGGAAAAGACGTGGGCGCCCGCACAAGGGGGCTCCGAGTCAGAGCTCTTCTCGCAGGAAAAATGGCGCGCAGATCGCTTGAGGCAGGAGACGGAAGACGGTGTGTTGTGGACTGCGGCGAACGTTCGGAGCTCTGTTCTGGTCAAGGTCGGGGCGAAGAGTGTGGAGGGAGCGCGAAGATGGCTGAGCGGGATGATCAAAAGGGAGGGCAGTGTTGAGAGGGATTTTGGTGAGGGAGCGCTGCTGTGCCTGAAGTGAGAGACGCGGAATGATACCCAAGTGCGCAAATAAACTGTTCGAGAGGTTGATGAAGTTTGAGAAATAAGTCTGTATGATGGGACTTCTGCGAACTTCGTGAGCCTCTTGCTGACGGGGAATCTGGAATATCAAACCATCTAAATCAAGTAAAAGCCCAAAATAGAAGAAAAATCAATACGCCTTTTGATCTTGGTATGTTTCACAAAATCATACCCAGGGTCTTTGCCGTCTCTGGCTCCAGTCCCACTGCGTCGCCGCCCTCAAGTCATCGACGTTGAGGATGTCGGCACCTTCGGCGACGAGCGTCTTCCACAAGCCGTTGCGGACGCCAACAGGCCAACCAGGTGTGCCCCAGTACCTGGACTTCAAGCCCCTGCGTTGGGCCCCCTTGATCTGGCCTCTGAGAAGGCGCAGCTGCTCAGCAGACATATGGCCGCCGCGAAGGATGGGCGAGCGGCCAATCGTCTTGCTGAACTGGGTTGAGGCGTAAAACGAGTTGGAGCGGTCAAAGGTGGCCGCCGTGACGTTAGGGGGGAGCCCGGTGCCACCTTGACCCGATGCGGCAACAGTCATGCCTAGCGGCACATCGTTGACGCCACCGATGGAAGGCTGCGCCCTAGATGGCGGGTCAGGGTCCTCGTACATGAGGGACAGTGGCGCATCGAAGAAAATGTCGCGGTACGTCGTGTTTGCGATGATGAGGTCGAAAGGGGCGTTGCCTGTGGCTACAATGGTCACGGGCCCTTCGACGAATTCTTGTCCGTTCCAGTAGCTGAGGTAGCCACGCGAGCGGAGCGTCTGCAACTGTTCGGATACGATTGGCCACAGTGCGGGACCATCCGTCTTGAAGTCGACTAGCAGTACGAGCGTTTGGCGCGGGTCTTCGTCCCACACGCCGTTTGGCGGGACAGAGGCACTTGAGTTGGAGACAAGCCGGGTCTCAGGGACGTTCGCGCGGTCGAGGACGTCAAGAATTGGACTCAGATAGAGGTTGCGAAAAGTGCGGTTTGGTGTGAGAGCAGCAGTGTTGTGGCCGACGAAGAGCTCCGGCTCGGTGTTGGCGCCGTGGATCAAAGGGAAAAGCCAGACATCTGCTTCAACGCCGATGCAGCCATAGTGGAGCGCGTCGAAAAGGGGTACTCGTCGCCAGTAATCATTATGAGAGTGGCATGGGATCGGTACGACGTCACGCGTGACATTGGTTGGATATCCAAGACCATCGCCGAAGTTGCCAGGCTCTCCCCAGTGAGGAAGAAAAGCGGGAATGTTTGAGTCCCAGAGCAGTGGCCCCAGGTTGATGAGTACGTTTATAAGATGTACAATACCACTGATCGAATCAGAGGAGACCCTGAGCTATGCAGTAGAGGAGCACATACAATAAGGATAGCGTGAGTAAAAGGATCCCGACAACTATCTGCCTCGATGTTCTGGCCCAAGAAGGTAGATTGAAAGGGCCATGGTCGAGCCTGTATGATTTATGAACTGGGAACTCCCCAAGCAGCGTGACGCTTGACTGGTCTTCATAGTGTCTAGCTTGCTCAGTAGCCCACTTGCGCCGCGCGTGAGCAGACATGAAGATCCTTCGCCAAAAAGGCAATGTCTCCTCGTCTCTGGTACGTACAGTCTCAGCAAAGATGACCTTGGTCTCGGTCTCAAACGACATTTTCGTGGGGAGTGGACTCAAGAGGGAATAGCGGCGTGTTGTATCAGAACGAATGTGTTGAGAGTTGAGGACCATGGGTCAAAATGTCGAGTGCATGGCCAGAGACGACCAACCAGAGGTCAAGGCTGGGGTTAGGGATGAGACGAGATGATAGCAAGCGAAGACGGTGATCAAAGGGTCCAGTGCAAACGATAAAGCCAGAACGACGTAAGGTATTTAAGAAATTGATTGAAACGTACCTGCTATCTAGCCGTGATAGGCAGCCGCAAGTCACGTAGCCTGTTCCTGGAGAAGTTGGTCTGACGCTCGTGGGACGAAAGGCTTGTACCAGACGGTCGTGGCGGGCCGAGATTGTTCTGGCGCTCGAGGATGGTCGTCTTTTTGCGGTGTTTTCTCTCTAGTGTAAGGCTTGTATGGCTTGACTGCGGGAGCCACGCCCCGGGTAGCAAATGCTTGATTTGAGATTTAAGTCGACGACAGGAGGTACCAGACCAGGCACACGGCCCTTGTTAAATGGGTCGAAACTGGTGGCAGTGACGAGTCGATGGCCGGACAGCATGGCAGCGAAGACTCTGATCAGATGCACACGGCGACGCAGAGCGTCACTCGCAATCACAACGTGCCTCGACTTGGGCTCATGGCTGGCCGTTGGCACATGCATTCATGGTCATCGTCGTGAGGATTAGCACTGTGCAGCACGCTTCGCCGGCTGCGCAATTCGTTGGTCGACAAGCCCCTGTCAGGACTCAGGCCAAGCTTTGTGGCACGAGCTCGCCATGCACAAAGGCCCGGCGCGCTTCTTCGCCGACTTCCTACGCTTCGTTAGCTCATTTCTCGCTGAGGTTTGTGCATCACAATCGACAACCTGCGCTCTCCCGCTCCGACCGTTCGGCTCACCCTCCTCCAACATTGTCATAATACACCAAGCTAGCCTTCCACGCCTCCATGCCTCATAAGCACAAGCGCAAGGGCCCCGTTGACGATGCGGCGTAAGTACCATGTTAATCGATTTCTTGCACCGCATTCCCGCGGAGCGTCTGCTGATCGCCCTCGACCATTGTAGTTACGACCTAGCTCCCACTGCCCGCGCGAAACCGCTCCCTGTCCGCGAGTCCAACACGTTGAGCGACAACTTTGCGTCCAAAACGAAGAAGAGAGCCGACAAGAAGAAAACCAAGCGCATCGAAGGATACGGCGTCGATGACACTCCAAAAGCATTTGTGCGCTTGATGAAGCTGTCACAGACCGGCGCGGGCTTCAAGGGAATAGATAATGGCGACGCACCGCGAGGCAAGAAACGCAAGCTCAACGCTAGCCAACCCACCGTGCCGCAGTCACAGCCCCCGGCGAAGGAAGCTGAGATATTACCCAAGATTATGCCGGGCGAGAAGATGTCAGATTTCGCAGCCCGTGTAGACAGGACCCTGTCCGTCGCAGGTCTTGCGCGCAAGGGAAAGTCCATTGAGGGCCATAAGGGTGCTCAAACTAGGCTGGAGAAGAAGATTCAAAAGAAGATTAGCAAGTGGCGCGAAGACGAGGAAAAGCTTCGGGAAGCGGAGGATGAGAGACGGGAACTAGCGGAGGATGAGAACGAAGAGGTTGACGCCATGTTTGGAGACAAGACGGACCCATTGGCGCAGGGTGCTGGGAAGAGATCGAAACGCAGGCGTCGTATGGGCGAAGTTGGAGACGACGACGACCCATGGGCTGTGCTTAAGGCCAAAAGAGATGCGCCAAAAGGCATCCACGATGTCGTCCAAGCACCGCCCACTTTCACAGTCATACCCAAGGAGAAGTTCAAGGTCAAAAACGGCGCAAAGGTTCAGGTGGATAACATTCCCAACTCTGCCGGTAGTTTGAGGAGGAGAGAGGAGCTAGGCGAAGCTCGTAGGAGTATTATCGAGAAGTACAGGGCCATGATGGACGCGAAGAGGAAGGGCTAGGGTAGCTTTGCGGAGAGAGGGATCTTGCATACCATCTGTTCGAAAAGCAAGAGTTCAGACGCCCTACCTGCTACCGGATAAACATGATTGCGGGGTTCGAGACGCGGATTGATGCACAAGCTGCCAGTCAAGGACATAGGTGGGACAAATTGCGTTTTGAAATGACGTGAGACCAAATAAGGCTGTGGTGTATACGAGCCAACCTCGAAACTGAAGGGAGAGAGATTATGCACCGGCAGTATGTACACGGACTCGTAGCAGGTTTATGAATCCTCCACGAGTGCGCTCATGACCACTTGGAAATGTAGCAATGTGCGAAGCGTGGCTGCCAAGGATTATTCGTGAGCGCTGGGTCCCTTGACTTGGCCGAACCTTTTGCGTGTACATTCGGCCAATATGTTTCTTAAGGAGCGTTCATAATGGCCGAGTTCTGGCTCTCGAAACGTTGTCCGCCGTGCTAGATATGTGTCTACCTTGAGTATTGGATGGTCCTGTCATCAACGGATTCACACCGCAATTGATTATGCTAGATGTGGTGGCGTGGTGGCGTAGTGTCGTAGTACGATGGCTTAGAGCTACAAGCAGGTATCAGTTAGGTATCTTATCCGATGCACTTGTGAAATTTGTTTGAATAAGTATATTTCTAAATGCCTGAGTTTTCCCGTTGTTGCAACGGCACCTCAGCAGAATTTGCGCACGGACCACCAGAATGGGTCCAGCCGAGTAAGCGAGTCACCGGCATTTCTGTAGCCCGCTTCCATCTGCAACACCCACCGCCTTTGACTGTCGCCGTCGACACCTTCATGATCTTTCTTCGCTCCGACCCACCCTAATTCCTGGAGCTGTCTTTGGCGTGGCCCACCATGGCCAGAGGCTTTGACGAATTGCTCGAGTTTTTGCTTGAGGAGATTGCCCTGCGGGGTGAGCAAGGTATGTTGCGCAACCATCCTACGGCAAATCCGCATCGCGAGGTGCAGAAAATCTGTGGCGAATCATCTGTTTCATTTGCTTTGGCCCTTGTCGTCCTGTCCCTTGCTATCGACTACCAGGTAGTCGATGTGAGGTCGACCGTTCGAAACTCGGACGCTGCCTTTTCCTTCGCTTCGTCATGCTCCATTGCACCCGATAGCTACTAATCAAGCCACCATCCTTAGGCGCAAGCTCTTCGGACTTCAAGGATTTGCTTCTCAAATTTTACACTCGGCCTGAAGAATCCGAAGGCTCTGGAAATGCGCCTGCGACCCATGCCCCACCGCACATTGATCGCCGTCTCCAAGAAAGGATTTGGGGCTGGTTGACTGGCCACCGGGACATTTGCATCGAAAATTACCACCAAGACACCCCTCCTACCTTGGCTGAATTTGAGCGCTTGGAGGATGCGCAACCAGCACAGAATGATGAGCCGACTTCAAATCCGCCAGAAAGTGGCGCTTCCACAGATGCGCAAGCCAAAACCATAGCGCCTCGGCTGTTTGTAAACGAGGATCGAATGTGGCAAGCCATTACGGGCCATAGCGTGGATCCGAAAAAGGTGCCCAGACACGAATTCATCATTCTGTCCATCATCGCTGCCCATGGTGAGGAAGGCGTCGTCCAACCAGAAATCACGCGCATCAGTGGCCAGGACAAACGCTCAGTACCAAGGCGGACTGACAATCTCCAAAAAAATGGATACATTACCAAGACTCATGTGCTTGCCAAGGGTACTCGGACGAGTCGCTGCACTCTCAAAAAGTTTGCCAAGGCGCAGGTTGAGAGAAGGAAAGCCCTGCCCAAAGTCGACCACTCCTCTCCTCCAGAGCTGATTAGGGAAGTAATTTTCGAGGGAGGACTCCTCATCTACGACCGATTCTTCGACGTCCTCATGGACATCCTGAAACAATGCACCATCATCACTTTTGACGACTGCAAGACCAAGCTAGGAATCAAGACAAAGACTTGGGAAATGAAGTCTTTGTGGCGGTCCATGAGGCGCCTCGAAGGACTTGGTCTCGTCAAGAAAGTCAAGGCACAAATCAAGGGGATGGTCACTACGCAGAAGTGGTATCGCTGCATTAAGCTGACTCGCCAGCCCACACCGCGTGATCGGGTCGTGTTCGTGACCATGAGTATGAGGGCAGCAAATAAGATTAAGAATGAACTTGCAGAGGCTGGGGGCGATGAAGATGCCGAGCATGATGTTGACATGGTTGAAGAAGAGGAACAGGATGGAGCTGAAGCAGGACAAGCACCACTCGCAGCCGACAACGACATTGAAGAAATTGTGAGGCTTCCGCCGCAATGGGATCCCGACCAGCCTCTCACCAACTTATTCTGGGAGGTCATCGACGAATCTGGTCCTGGAGGTACTACGACCTCAATCATTCGCAGCAGAGCACTCGGTCCTTTCTACAAGCGTCCGGTCGACTCAATGCTTGGCCGTATTTCTGACATTTGGCACATTTCTCAGCCTCGTCACTTGCGACACTTTGCGGTTGTGAGAGACACAGGCATCAGCGGCAAATATATCCACTACATTTATCGCTCTTTCGCCAACTTTCAGCTTGCAGTAGATCAAGGCGAGGCTGCGTGGGAGGTCGTGGTGACGCAACCGGTCAACCCAAATATCAGCAAGGTCAAACCGCGCGCCAAAGGTGGCAAACACATCAGGGAAAAGGCTCAGACGGATTACGGACCTATGGACGAATGGGGGTTTCCCCAAATTGCCCCTTCGGCTTTCCAAGGCCAACATGGAATGGCAACGTTGGAAGAATCTCACAGGGCAGTTCTCGACAGTGGTGTCAAGTCGTGCCCAAGTCGTGGATATGTGCCACGGTTTATCACAGATGGATATAGCGCTGGCGCTCGGCGGCCTGATTCCGATGACGATGAGGACTCTAGCTTTATGACGTCCCCCAGGGCAAAGAAGTCAAAGCCAAGAGCCAAAAAAATACCCAGAATCAAGAGGCCCGGTATCAGAGCTCCGTTGCTGAAACGGGCAACAATATACGCTCAGGCTCGGCGCGACTTGCGGCACGCTCCTGAAGCTCAGAGAAGTGCTGAAATTGCCGAAACACATCCTTCCTCGGCAGGTCGCTCTTCCTCAAAAAGCCCTCGCCACCAAAGACCCGGAGCAACTCAAGAAGTAGGTGTGGCATCTATCTCATCCGGCAAACGTTACCGAATGAAGGCCAAAGCGGAGAAGGCTGCTCCCATTGAACTTTGGGAAGAAGGCAAAAAATCCAGAGGACTTGGTCTTGATGATCCGATACAACCTTCGGAGGAGTCGGCTTGCAGCCAAGACACCCCGATTGCAGATGCACCCGCTGGTTCGACGGAAGCAGAAGTTGCGGGTCATGATGCGGAATCCACCCCTGCCGATGACGCCCACCAAGCTCAAGATGAGGAGAAGCTGACCGGTCGCCAACGTCACAAGCTACGTCTCGAAGCTGAAAAAGCGAGACAGGCTGAACTAGCCAGAAGACGCCAGCGGGAGCTAGCGATGATGGGCATTGATGTATTTGCTATTGCCGAAAGGGCTGACATTATATTCAAGAGAATGCTCGAAGAGGAAGAACAAGCATTACAGGCAGCAGGAAACACATCTCAGCCTGGAGTGTACATAAACCCACCTGGTTCACAGAAACCTCGGGATCCGACCAAGAAAGGTCGTCCCAAAAAGGCACTTGTGGCCGTCATTGTGCTCCCTGCACTGCGAGATGCAGGCGTTAATTCACCCAAGTTTGCTGAAAAAGTCGAGGCAGCAAGAGCCAGAACCCCCCTGACAAGTTCTCAGAAGTCTGTTGGACAGTCTCCTCCTCCCAGCCCTCGACCAAACCAATCCAGCAAAAGACCAAAGCTGTACACCCCAGCTGAAATCTCTACTCATAAGACAGCCCAGAACGACGACACTGCGTCGGCTAGAGAGCTCTCAGTCGCGATCGAAGATCAAAGCACTGCAAGGACCAGTCTCCATCCCCAGTATGCTTCGAATGCAGATTCAAGCGATCCCAACAGTACTCAACGCCCGCCTCCTGTTCCACCAAATTCCAATGCTTCGCACGCCAACGCAGCGTGTCCCCAAGAAAAACTTCCTGTTTTCCTGCTCCTTGACGAAACGGACTCCGGCACTCCAGAAGAAATGAAATCGGCGTACGGTAAACTCCTTGCCTCTCCCGCGACCCCCATGAGCCCAAACTCGGCGTCCAGTCCCTCTAAAACCACGGGCACTCTGCTCAGAGGCTCATTGCCTTCAAAGAAGAGGGGAAGACCCAGAAACCCCCCCGAAACACCTACTCGACCTCGGAAGGCGGTGAAGAAGAGCCAGGACGATCCTCCAGCGGAGGCCATACCTCATGAGTCGTCAGGGGCACACCATGAGTCGCCCGCAGCACCTCGAAATACGCCCACTCAAGCGACTTCGCAGGGGTCTGCAGTCGTTATCGGTGTTGACGTAGAGGCAAAAGCTCCTACATCGACGGATGCGACCCAATCTCCTCAGCAAGCACCGTCGAGCCAGGTTAGTACGCCGACCGCTCTTGTACAGCAAAAGCAAAGGGGCCTTGAAAGCTACTTCTTACGTGAAAAGCTGGAGTCTGCCAATTATCAGAGTCCCTACGCAATGCCAGTTGTTTGGACACCGCGTCATCAAGGCCTCTACGACTCAACTCAACGATCTTCCACAAGCGGTCAGGTTATTTATAAGAGCCCGTATCCACCAGAAGGTATTCAGACATCAATCATACAATCCAGCCCGAGATCTGCTTCCGTGGCACCGACTGTTTATTCTGCGCCAGGTCCTGTATCGGGTCAGTTTTCCCACAAGCCTAGAGCTACACCTCTTCAAACAAATGGCTGGACCAGCATCAATGCAGCACCAAGGCCGGATGTACAATCCAAGCAGGATAAAACTGGCCCCGCTCCATGTGATCAGGACCAGAGAGCGTCCACAAGCTCGATACAACAGTCTCAATCTGCGCAGGAGCCACAGGATGGCAGTGAGACCGAGGATGAAGTCTTGGAGCGGATTCCGGATACGTTCAGTCCGTGGACCTCGCGAACGTACACAAGAAAGGTATCCCTCTCCAAACCAAAATCACCAGCCAAAAAGTCTGCGGCCAAAAACGCTATCGCCGCCGAAGATGCAACCTCTCAAATGGAAGTTCAAGTTACCCCAAGGAGTCCTGCTCAGACCACTGAAAGGGCCACAAGCACTGGAGAAGGGGAAGGTCAGAAGAGCCCAGCAGGCGATGACGATGCTGAGATGCAGGATGCCCCGTTGGTGCATGAGGACACGGAGACTCCGGATCGATCTGTCCAAGCATCTCAACGACAAGAGTATGGACACCGCGATACGAGTCTGATTGCCCAAGCTAGTGAGCCAGTTCCTGAAGAGCCTGGGACAGTTGAACAGGAGCCGAAGTGGACAGGACCTACTCTCCGAAAAGGCAAGGAACGTGCAGCCAACGAACCCTTTATCAATCCAAATCCTTCTGAGGTTCCCATCAAACACAAAAAGGGAAAGTGGCAACAAGGCCGGAAACAGGGTGTCAAGCTCGGTAGTGGTGGCATCTTAAACTTCAACCGAAGCAAACTCCTCTGTGACATCCTTGAGAAGTGCAATGGTGTCTTTCCAGGAGACTTTGAAATTCAAAGGCCGTTCATTGGTCTCTGGAAAAAGGAGCACGGAGCTGACAGGCTTGTGGACCGCGACACTGTCAAGAGAACAATCAAAAACGCTGTCGATACTGGTAAAATCAGACGGCTTACTTACACATTCAAAGACAAGAAGGGAGTCTTGGTGTCGCGGCACATTCTCACACTTCCGCACATTGATCCCAAATCCCCGCTCGTTCTTGAAACGCAGCGCAAGGTCATCGGGGCGATGCCCCGCGTCTACTGGCCACCGGAGATGAAACACTACGAGGACGAATTAGGAAATTCGTGGTATGGCGAGCGCTACGAGAGAGAGACGGAACTGCAGGTTCAGCGCGAGGCCCTTCCAAAATGGATGCGCGATACTCAACTGAAGTCTGCAGAAGACCACAAAAGACGAGAGGCCGATCTGAAACGCAGTTTGCAAAAAGAGACGAGGGGACCTCCCAGGCCAAGAGGCTCTACTCGTGGCCAAGCAAGAAGTGGTTCTCTACGTGGCCGTGCCACTGGTCGCATGCGTCTGGCAGGTCTTCCTCGCCCTCGCGCGGGCTCGGATGCTGAACAGCCGTGGTCAGCAGTAGACACAACCTTTCATGCCCGTCCTGGCTCTGCATATGGTCTTCCCGAAATGTCAGAGTTACCTCAATTCATGCCTGCCGAGAGTAGTGGTTCTTTTGCAGAGTTCCAGACAGACAACTTCGTCATTGAAGATCTGAGCGCAACATATGATGGGTTCAGCGACGACGCCAGTGTATACTCGATGTCCGCGGCACCCAGAGGCATGAAAGGTTCTGCCATAGAGAGACGAGGATCGATTTCATCCATCGCTTCTTCTATCAATGCTACACCGAGGCACCGTGGATCTTTTGCAGACTCTTCCACCGAATTGACCAGAAGAGATTGCTTCGCATCCAGAAGACAGCGCAAACTAAGGGACAGTCCGCCAGCATTCTCTGTCTCCCTTCAACAAAGTCAGCGAAGTTCTCTGACTGAAATTGACTCCCCAGAAACACCATCCACCAGCTGGTGTAATATCGGCCCAGAGTATTATGACCCGACATGGGAGATACAGCAGATCACTACTCTCACTGATCCAGATCAAACATTCAACTCCAGCAATGGGACATTTTCGACGGATTACGTTGTAACTCGTAACGCAAGGTTGTCTTGTTGGGCGCCGGCGCATTGCGACCCGCGTGAAGACTATCAGCGCCAGCTCGAGAATATGATGCCGCGGTCCTTGGATGAGCTCAAGAGACAGACCAAGATGAAGGGCAAGCAGCGGAATCATAGCCGCCGGGAGAACCCATACTTAAGCATGCTCGAACGCGAGATTCTCGAGATCAGGTCTTGGGAGCGGTCGTCGAAACCCGTGGACCGAGATCCAGTATATGCCAAGTATCGGGTCAGGGAGCCACATTTCATCAACCACAACTTTTACGGAGAGCACATCACCCCTTATTTCAATTTGAGTTTGACGCCCATGTTCACCGACTATTGGAGCGAACATTATACCACTAAAGAACCGCCTCCACTCGACTTGGATGCAGACGATGACGGATTGGAACACTTCATTCCTGTCACTGTCCCTGTCGATCCGCCCCCAGCCAAGCGCTTAAGACGCAAAACGGTGGTCAACACTCCTGACACTCGTTCTATTCGACCACCGGTCAAAAAGTTCGTGTCCGCCACATCCAGTCGCAACCCATTCGCGGATCCCAACTGTGTCATCACGACTGCAGATACGAAGAAGTTACTGTATACTATGGTCGTGGTTCAATCTCTCATCGGAGGTTTGGACAATACTACCAGCTGGGAAGTCGTGCGCCGAGTTTTTGACACGCATCCGCGATGGGATTATCCTGCTTTCCGCAACCGTTGGACTTGGTTGAGAATGCATTGCGCCCAAGTATTGGACAAGCTCTTTGATGACTTCCAGAATGCATTCCTGCTTGCCTACGAGTGCGGCGACGTCCCTTCACTGGATTACAAACGCCCGCATGACTATGATTGGCCTTATATTGTCGAATGGGCAATGCAAAACATATCAGTCAAGCCGCCCAGGGAAGTTGATCCAAACTCCGACCTACCTGCTTCGCGCGAAGAACTGGATGCGAGATTCATTGTCGAGGAGATCACGGACCGTGCAGACCCACCAAAGGAAACTCTTTTCAACGAGGCTACTCTTGCAGCCAGGCGCAAGGAGCTTTATAGCGAGTACTCATTTTACGTACCGCTTACATTCCCTGACGACCCTGCGCCAACCCCGAAGCGCAAAGGATTTTCAGAAGCTGCGATTGAGAAGGCGAAGAGCTGGGTGCGTGCTACGATTGTTGCGCCAACCCACATGTTCAACGCAGCAGCCGCAAAGGAGAAATTGAGTCGTTTCAACGATAAGCTCATTGAAAAGGCTACCAATGATCTGATCGGGAGCAAATGGTTCCGCAACGAGCACAAAGGTCGCGGCAACAGACCTGGCCGCCAGTATGGCATGGACAAGAATTTTGCAAAGACATTTGAGCGTCAACTTCAAGCAACCCACCTTATTGAAGCCATGCGCTTCAAGGCTGAGCTCGACGCCGCCTTTTCGAACGGCGCGGAGGCGTACCCAGTCCGCGGCGCTGCCAACGATGGCATCGTCTTGGCCACCATCAATCTCTTGAACAGCGGACACGTCAAGTTCATCCCCAGGCTCCCTGAGGTCAATCACACCATCGGCGCGCCTTTCCCTCGTCTGACCAAGTTCGGTTTCACAGAAGGCCACTACAAGACTGTGCAAATGGACCGCACCAGAACGCATTGGGACATTGACATTGTGCTCACCGAGCGCTACGTGTACGGCAACCCGCTGCTCAAGGCCAAAGGAATCACCGAGTTCCCGCACAAGCTTCCGCTGCCTGCACAAAGCTCTGCGCATGAGGACTTGATCCCAATCTGGTACGACGTCCAGTTGGCGCCGATTCGCGAGTGGTGGTGTAGAGTTGTGGCCGGCGTCCTGCACGTCATCTTCGGCAGGCCGGGCATTGGCACCAAAGGCATTCAAAAGGCGTTCAGGGAGGCAATTGGCGAGTGGGAAGTTGACTTGTGTCTTGCCTGGATGAAGGATATGGGCGTGATTGAAGAGATGCGTCTCGGATTGGACCAAGACGAGGCTACGAGAGGATGGCGTTTGGGCGAGTGGTGGTGGTGCTGCTTGGGACCCGAGGCGATCATGGAGACGGCGTGAGATTTAAAAATTGCATGCGTGGATGATTGGAGGAGTTGGCGGAGAGTTATGATGGGGCAGGGCAGTCTCGCGATCTTTTGCGAGAAATTTGTGGATTTGGTGCTTCACCGAATAGCACTGGGAGGGCCCACTACTTGATCCGAGACCACTTGCGATTTTGCATTGGCAGGATCAACCATTGGAGAAGGAACTAATTCAGCTTCTGGAAAATTCTAGGAATTCTCTAGAACTCAAATCGAAATGCAATGATCGGTGACCAAACCAAGCCCTCCATGCACTGTGAATCACAATGTGGGAGCCAGGTACGATTAGGCAAACGTGAATGTGCAAATGTTTGGAGTCATAGTCTTTTGGACTAAAGAAAGCCGAACTAAACAACCACAACCACCATCCCTCAGAGCACTAAAACACCTGTACCCGACCAAAGCTACAAGAGAAATTGCAAACCCACCGACAAGCACGGCCGGTCCCATTGACACCATCCAGGTAAAAATACTCCAACACGGCCGCAAACGACAGTGTACACACAGTTTAGTGGGTAATCACGCCGGCAATCCCATCTGTTGTGTGCGCCTTGGCGTGATGACCCGCTTGTCTATACGCAACACTGGCGGACTGTCATCCGCTCAGCTCCAACCCAGCAGCCGGCGGCGTAAGTACAGTCTAGGAGGATGAGAGACCATCTGTTGCACTGTGACTGGCATGATTGTTGTGCTCAACCATACGCAACACCGGGACCATCATCTGCCCAGCTGTCCTCGATCAAGCTCCTCTCGTAGTCCTCGGCTGAGATGATGCCGACGGATTTCTTACTAGGCTGTTTGCGGCTGCTCTTCTTCACGGCGAGGCCGCCATCCTGGCCAGAGGTGGCACGGCTGAGGTTAGCGTAAAAGACTCTGACCCTGTCGTGCGCAACGACCTTGCGGGGGTCAAAGTTGAGAACCTGCAGACCCTGCATGGTTGTTGCACGCGAGAGGGCAACATAAGCTTGGCCCTTTTCGAAGACGCGGCCGAGGTCGACCTTGACGTGCTCGAGCGTCTGGCCCTGCGCCTTGTGGATGGAGAGAGCCCAGGCGAGGATGAGCGGGACCTGCGAGCGCGACGCCTGCACTTCTCCGTTGGGGAGTTCCGTCTTCCACGTCTCGCGTTGGCAGAGGAGGTCACGGGTTGTGCCGTCGGGCAGCGAGAAGCGGACAAGGGGCAAGATCTGGGTGTTGCCGCCTTCCTTCAGATACGAATTCATCTTAGCGGTGCGTACCTCTCGCTTGAAAGCAGCCTCCGGGTCGTCTTCAGCAGAGGAACGATATTTTTTGACAAAGTCTTCTTCGTTTTCCTGGTAGTTGTCGAACTGAGCCTCGTTCATGAAGCCAATGACTCGCCCCAAACTGCCATTGACGAGCGTGTCGTCAATGTTTTTGATCAACATCACCTGTGAGCCCTTCTTTAAGTGGATCTCTTTGGGGGCCATGCAGTTTGACAGAATTTTGGTGCGTTGTTCAACATTGGTGATGGCACCACCGTCCTTGGCCTCGTAGGTGTGAGTCTCCCCGTAAAGTTGGGTCATCCTCTTTCTGTTCGCACTGTCGACTTGCTCACGCAGAGGGAACAGTTCAGTCGCCTCCAGCCCTTGTGTGAGGTTCAGATTCCGATTCAGCTTGCGGAAAGCGTCTATCGACGAAGGAGTGAGGCGTCCCTCTCGCATCTCGTTGAGCATTCCCGCAAAAACGGGGTCTTTCTGACGGAAGACGTGAGTAAGACCAATAGTGTGATCAATAACCGTGTTCCAGGTGTTCGCCTCAAAGGAAAATTTTGCGACTGCGCCCTTTTCAGGCACGGGCGGGAGTTGGAAAAAGTCACCAGTGATCACCAACTGAATGCCTCCAAACGGTCGGCCGTTGTTGCGCAGCATACGTGCGACACGCTCAAGCTTGTCAAAGAGATCCCCGTCAATCATGGAAACCTCATCAATGATGAGAACTTTGGCCCTCAGCCACCGCTGCTTATGTTTCACATTGCGCTTGATCTTCTTGACGAGTTCTTCCGCCGGCTCCTTCCCAAGGCCAATGCCAGCAAAGCTGTGGAGCGTGACACCACCAATGTTGCAAGCCGCGAGACCTGTCGATGCAGTCACGGCGACCTTTTCAGAGTCTCGGGAGTATTTTTTCTTCAGTGCAGCGATGATCTCCCGGAGAAGGACTGACTTTCCCGTACCGGCGGAACCGGTGAAAAAGACGCTTTTCCCTTCGTCGAGCACCAGGTTCAGGACATGGTGTTGCTCCTCGCTCAAGAATACTTTGGACAGCTTGCCCTTGTGTTTTTTGGCGACGTCCGCCATGATTCCAGCGTCTACACTGCTGGACTTGCTCAACTTCTTGGTAACTTCGCGGTGCTTATTCTGCATCTCCTTCATAGCACTGGCAGTAGTGTTCCAGGGATACTGTTTGTCTTTGGGGAGGGGCGTAAAGTTCTTGTTCGTCTGGTTGGATTTTTGACTCTCCATCCAGGGCAAGTGTCGACGCTTCCGAGGCTGCTCGTCGGGGTCGCCAAGGCCCTCCGAGCCCGAGCCAGAGTACAGAAACTTTCTGATTGCGTCTACTTGGGGTTGTGCATGAAGATGTTCAGGCGGAGAAGGCGACCAAGGTATGGGATTCGAGCTGGGGGGAGGGCTGGCTTCGCGCGGCATGATGTTTTGCGAGACTGATGCAGAGTCCTCCAGGTGTGAAGCTGCTCTTACGCTGGTGCGAAGAAGTGTAGCTGACGACCTGACGGTAGTGGATGAGTTTCCAGGCTTCGAGCCCTGATCAAACGTGGAGAGCGATGGATAATTGACGGAGCCTTTTGAGGCAGGATCCTCCAAATCCAGCTCAAGATCATCGTCAAAGTCCTCGGCATACAGTTCGACGCCTAAGATAGACGATTTGTTCTCGTTGGTCGAGGTGATGTCGCTGGGTACCGTAGGATTCCGCCTAGACCCATCCGAATGTTCGTTCAATGCCTTCTCCAACCCGCTGGACGTCCTCTTAACTCCAACGTTTGCATTATTCATTGGTTCGAACTTGGGCTTGGAAATATTGCCAGAGGCAGAAGACAGTGGACGGGCAGTGGAACGGCTTGAAGCTTGCTGGGACGCGTTGGGTTTGCTGAAAAATTGCTGCGAGCTCATGGGAGGTTTTGCCACCTTGCCATGACTGTCAATGGCTTTCTTTAACATGGTTCGGTACTGCGGCCGTCTCAACGGTGAGGGGGAGGAAGTCGAGTGGTACGTGGACGAGGTCGCTGGGTATCGCGAGGATGAACGAAACGAGGGCGAGGCGGCAGAAGTGTCGCGTGGAAGGCGAGGGCGCAAGAAAACTCTGCAAGCGCGCACCGCGGACAGCATACAGTAGGCAACGAGGACGGCGAGGAGTGTGACGAAGAGAGTCGAAGTCGAGGGTGCCGTCGGCATCCGGATACGGCTTGTTATGATGAGGTAGGCGATGGAGTCGAAGGTTCGACGCGACGCGGTCGCGCGTTGGAGATGCCGAAGTTGGGGCGACCACGGCCCAATTAGGCGCTGACTTCAACCGCTTCCTGCCGCTATTAGCAGGTACCAGCCTCAAGACGAATAAGTGCGCTCGGATTGGCCTCAGTCTCCTTCCACTAGATCACCTTCCTTGTAGTATGAATACAATAGGGAAAAATTATGCCGTTGAAATATTGGACCTTCACAACTTCCTTTGAAAATTAACATCGTTGATATGCAATGGCTAAATACGTTCGGTCTTGCAGCGAGTGTATGAACCAAAAGGCGTGGGGCTCTCCAATCGTAAAGTCTAAGATTAAAACATATTGCGGTTCAGGTCCGTCAGAGACCTCCAGGAAGATCCAATACGGACATGCGAGGTTGTTGAACAAAAGGCGTAACTCGTAACCATCCATCCCTCTTCAACGTCATTATCCGCATCCTCGTCGTCACTCCCATTAGCTCGCCTACAAAGGCGGTGCATTGGGATCCATCATGCACTGATCAACACGCATCAGCTGCTTGCCCGTCGCCTTGGCAATCTGGATGAACTGCTGCAGGTAGCTGACAGTCGAGGGGTACAGGTAGTGCAAAACGACTAGGTTTCCACCCTTGTTGACGTCACGCTGGAAGGCATCGAGCTGCTTCTCAGGGGTGCTGCTGGTGGCCCACAGCCAGTCCTCGACATCGACGCTCCAGTTGACAATGTACGGGTTATCAGTGATGTCGGAGACGGAGTTGGCGAAGCGCTGGCGCATGCGAGCACCCTCGTTACCAAATGGCGGCCGGAAGTACGGCGTGTGTAGGCCGTTGAGGGTCTTCTCAACGGCCGCAATGTCCTGGCTGTACTCCCAATCGATGGCGTCGTAGGACGGGAGACCCTCCATCTTGGGGTGCGTGTAGCTGTGCAGGGCGATCTGGTGGCCGGCCGACATCATCTCGTTGTAGACATTGGACAAGTTGGTGCCAGGGTCAAGTAGCGGCGCACCGACGGTAAAGAAGGTAACCTTGATGTTCTCCGCCTTGATGATGTTCAGGACTTGCTGGGCCATGGCTGGGTCGCCGTCATCAATGGCGAAGGCAAAGCTGTTGGGCCGCTTGCATGCAAAAATCAACTGACCAGAGGGCAGCTTGTTCGGAATCGTAACGCCGGCGGGAACCGAGGGGACAATCTCAATCTTGGTGAAGGTGGTGGGGTTTTGAGTGTAGAAGCCCTTGAAAGCAACACCAATCACACGACCCCTGGCAATGTTAAAGTGCGACATTGGAATGTATATATCGTTGCCCGTGGCGTAACGAGCGGCTTCGAGCGAGTCCCAGGTCTCAGGGTAAGGTGCGATTTGCTCGTTGCAGGTGGGGTTATGCTGTTGGAGGACAACGCTGAAGGCATTGGAGCCAGAGTAGGCAATGTGGAGGTAGTCTCCGTCATAGTTGGTCATATCCCTGCAGGTTGCTGAGACCTGAGTGTAAAAGGAGTAGTCGGAGTCGGGGCTGACAATCATCAGGCTATTGCTTCCCCAGGTCAAAGTCATTCCATCATCAGCACCGTGGTAAAAGCCTAGAGCATTGGTGTCTTTCTTGGAGAAGCTGTCAATGACAAGGGCGGCAGCAGTGCCAGAAGGTGCTGGAACCGTGGAGCCTCCGGCAGGGGCAGATGAAGTCGTCGCGGGAATATATTCGGCCACGGTGTTACCGCAGTAGAGCTGCATTGGTCCCACGGTGATGGCGGACTTGAGGTTGGAGAAGAGGATGGTTTTCAGCATCGATATATCCAAGCCACTGAAATTGGAGAAATTAATGTTGTAAAGCTTCTCGGTACCGTCAAAAGTCCAGCCCAACTGAGAGGTTGTGACCGTAATATGGGTCGGGTTGTTTCCACAGCCAGAGCAGAGCTCAATCGAGAACGAAGATTTTGCAGCAGCCTTGATGCGGAGGCTGATACCTCCGTAGCTCTTTGCGTTCATGCAGCCTAACTGACTGTAGAAGTAGGATTTGGTGCTCTTCGGTGTCAATGTCATGCGGTTGCCTGGATTGACGACAACGGACGCCATGGTGGCATCGTCCGAGCTGGGATGAAGCATAGCGTTGTAGAACAAAAACGTAAGACGAGACTGTGAAGTCCAGTCGTCAATCAAGACGTTTGTACACTGTCCGCCAGCAGCCGAGCTCGGCGATGAACCGACTGAAGTGACCATTGTTGATGCTGCAATGATCGAGCCAGTGGACTTGGAGGTGGGCGAAGCAACCGTATTCGAAGGCTTGGAAGAGCCAGCAGCGCCTGATGAAGCAGGTTTGACGCTCGAGGACGAAGCGACAACGCTTGAGGAGACTGGTTTTGCGCTGGACGAGACAGTGCTGGAAGGCGCTGACCCGGAACATCCAAACTGAATTTGGCTGATTTCCCACGTCGTAGCGCTTGAAAAGGAACTCCAAGCGAACGCAGCAATTGCGTTCGGGTTGGCGCCACTAAAGACACTCCAAGGGACAGCGACAGTTTGAGTTTGCCCAGTGAGTCCAGCGACGGTGTAAAAGGCGCTCTTGTAGGCGTTAGTAGAAGAGCATGAGGTCAAGTACTGAAGCTCTAGGGTCAAAGATCCGCCATTCGGGCCCTTGATCGAGAAGGAAAGCCCGCTGTACCCATTTTGGGAAGCTGCCTTGCACGAGAAGGTCTCATAAAAGTAAGAGTTGGCGTTAGGGGTGAATGTGAGCTTTTTGTTAGCGGCAGAAACGGAAGTCATCGAATTGTCATCTGCTGATGTCAGTGTCGAACTTGATCTTTGCCCTGGGTGTTCAGCGTACCGCTTGTCCATGATTGGAGGCCATTTTGGTTGGAAGACCAGTTGGAAAAGTCATCAATAAGAAGAGGGGAGTTGCATGCTGCCTGGGCTTGGACTGGGCTGGCAAGGAGAGTGGCAAGGATGCCAGAAAAGCGGAGTACACGCATCTCGTAACCAACAAATTTCACACAAGCGAGGGTGAAGAACCAAAAGTGAGACAGCGAGAGGACAAGGGTTCAGAACCCTTTGGTTCTTGGGCGCAACCTCAAAAGACTGTGTAGTCGTGAGAGAAAGAACAAGTGACGCTGCGATGCAAATATAAGACTCCAAGGGGACAACATTGTACATATAGCCTTGAGTGACATGACCCACATCGGTGCATTTCCGTTCCACGAGTCTATTTCGAGGTAGACGAGACTTGGCGTTGTCACGAAGACGCTCTATGGCATTGCTATGGCGTGCATATGGCATTGCTATGGCGTGCATATGGCGTGCATATGGCGTGCATATGGCGTTTTTGAGTCCAGTTGTTTATACACATGATTATGTCCGGGCAGCCCAAAGTGGTTCGCAAAGGTTCAGAGAGTGACCTGTCCCCTGAAGGTAGCGTTGCTGGCTAGTAGATTAGCCAGTCCAGAAGTGAGTCGACGAGCCAATGAATGATGGCGCCCATTACCTTAAGTGGATTAAAGGTGCTTGGGGCAGACTGCCACGTGCACAGGGAGCTCCAGGCGACACGGGAATCAGTTTTGGTCGCTGCCTGGGGTATCTGGGCGGGGCCCCCAACCGTGCCCTCAGCTTAGCTGGATTTCTCCGAGCCCAAGGTGCCACTGGCCCGTAGGAGTAGCTCACGAGCGACTGTGCGACCCGAAGCGGAAACTGGACTAGGGGAACCAGAGCAAGAGAATTTGATGAGGAAGGCGTCCGCCAGGACCAGACATGACCGCTGAGCTGACGCCGGGCCGGTCATGGTGCCCAACTCGTTTGCAGAATCGGCGCAGCCTAACATGTTCCCCGCAGCGACCGAAGATGGCTGTTTCTGAGGACAGGGGGCTTGGGTGTGTTGTGTTCCATGACAGTTCCTGGGCTCGGGTTGCTGCAGCGTGGTTGAAATTAAGCTAAGATTAGCCGCTCCGCAGCCGAGACGCCGCCGGGGCGTCCCGAAAAATGAGGAGTCCCACGCAACCTTAACGCAACACAAGCCCCGTCAGCTTCTCATATTTCCTCTCTTGCCACTTTCCTTCGCACACATGAACGAGAATCTCCACGAATGCAAGCTTGTCTCCTGATCAAACGCCCCTTCCAGCATCACCGTCTCTTTTGCGGGCAAGAAACGCCCCGCCAAGCTGCCAGACGCAGGACCGTCTTCCCCATCTCGAGCCCAGGCAAAAGCAACAGCTGTTGTTGCTACCAGTGCAAAAATATCGACTGCTTCATAGTTGGGCCAAGGAGCTTGGAGTGCTGGAGTTCCCTTGGCTTAATACACAGCCTCACACCGACTCCTCAATTGCCTCAGTGCCAACGGCCTCGCTGTTTGGGACAACTCTCCTTGGTGGCAGACATAAGTCTAGCCCCTGACTACCCTGCCGACGATGTCGGCTTGCGCCCTCGCTGGGCCAGTGGAGTGAATGCTCATCGCCAAAAACTTGTCCCTCGCTTCTGGCTCTTTTCTTTCCTTTTCGAATTGTTCGATAATGGTGGTTCGCCCGGACGGGGGCAGAGCGAGTGTCGTCCGCGATGCAATGGCCGCTCACCTCTGGTAGAATCTCGAGTCTCAAGAGGGGGATGGACTTACGAGTCACCTTCGAAGTCACTTCATCTCTTTGTCTAAAACACAATCACTTCCAACGCATTACTCTGAGACAGGGTTTGTCTTTCCGACTCCTCTCCGTGCTTCTCCAACACTTGTCACCGAACACTGAACTTCCCAATGTAAAACTGCACCCGCTCGCCAATGATGTCACGCTCATCGCGCGCATACTCAATCTGCGCGATGCCTGAATATCCGATTCGCATTCAGAATGGCATACCGCAGCTTCCTCTACAGCGAATTCTCTTCACGCATCCGGCTTCAAGTTCCATTTCCAACATGGGTTACAGCGATTGTGCCAAATCAAAGCGGCGACGCTATATTCCTACGGAAATCTGGCTGCAGATCATCAAATGCAGCATGCCCTCCATGATCTCCGTCTCTAAAGTCGGCAGAAAGGGTCAGAATATTGACCATCGCGGATTTCACTTATGGCTCTTCTTTTCCAAGCTGCCTCATGTCGTGAATCTTGCGCATGTCAGCAAAATTTGGTACATGGAGGTAAAGAAGGCGCTTTATGCGCAACCTTTGTGGAGCTTCGACACCCTACATTGCGCCCTGTCCCATTTTCTTTCGTATGACTCGGTGCATGGCCAGGCCAGAATGAATCAACTCGCTGAGTACGACGCCACTATCTCTCACATCCAACATGTGCACATCGGAGCACTGAGACTGCCGTGTTTTCCTGGGGAGACCTCTTCTGCGCCAATTGTTTTGGGAGGACCGAGAACACCGGATTATCGGCAGCTGCATCGCCTGTCTCTTTTGCAAAATCTAAGCCATATCTACATCGATGTTGGCTCATCAGGATTTCAAGAGATGGGTCAAGCATTCAAACCGAATACAGCGGAAGGCCTTGAGGCTGCTCTTTCTGCTGCTTCGGATCTGATTGCTCGATTTGGGAAGAGATTTCCCAGAGTCATTTCCTTTCATGAGCTGTCCATAACGAAGCACCCTGCTCAGATAACTGACCATAATGTTGAGATCAACCGCGAAATGGTCCACAACATCAAGCAGGACGGTTTTGGGATGTCAACTTTCAAAAAGGACGAGTTCCGCACGATCGTCAGCAAGCACGTTTCAGCCGTTCTATCGAAATCGTCGGATCTCGCTGCCAGTCGCTCAAAAGAAGTTGAAGTTCTCGCGATGAGGCATCGCTACCTCGTCAAACTCAGAGCTTCGGGGAATTTTCCAAAAGCGCATATAAAGCTCAAAGTCAAGATTCTCGACACAGCCCGCTGGAAATACACGGCATCCGCGCCCGAATCTGCTGTATCTAATTCTGCTGTGCGATTCAGGGTCTGGCTGGGGTCTAGGCCTCCACGCCGCGCCAAAAGCGACGCCATCTCCAGAATCCAGGACCTTGTCCGCAAACGGCCGCGTGTGGTCTAGAGGGAGATTTGGAGAGTGGTACTACGAGAAATCCAGACTGCAAATATTATCAGTAAGGATGCGCCCTTTTGCGACCCTGATATTGTGACTCCTGTATTGACCATTATCCTAGAGCATTGAAGTCTGAAGCTCAAGAGGAGGGAATGAGAGAGCCTGTTTTGAGTTTAGCTGTGTGTCAGAGGAGTATAACATTCCCTGTATTTTGCTATGAACTATCCGGTATCCTCGTATCTTCATGGCCTCCGTGTTGACGATGTACTATCGGCTGATTGTTCACTGTGAGAACACAGTAACTTGTGGACAGTCACTACACGTCTGCTTCTCGACCCTCTTTCATTCGCTTTACACACAAGGACCATAGTCTCTTCATTGTTCCTATGCTCTGCGTCCATCTTGAGTTCCCTCGCGAAGCTCGACACGGCCATGTTAGGACCGATCGACTCTAAAAAACGCTCGTACGATTAGAGGACACAGATTGCTTTTCATGTGGGATTTCCGGGGCTGCGCTGAACCCCTCTCAGTCTATGAACCCACCCGCTGAATAATTGTCCCAGAAAGAATCCTAGCAATCCTGCCAGGAAAAAAATACCGAGCTTCGCCATGGTCGCATCCACACAGCACAGACCTCACAGTATAGACTCTGACATTTTGGTTTTGGCGTGACTCAAAGAAAGCCCCTTACTCGGCCTAGCCTTGCCTGGTGCCCAGCCACTACTCGACACGGAGTTGAAGCATCTTTCGGCGCCGCGATCTTTGCAAGATCAATGAACAGTAGCCACTCAGGCCAGGCAAAAAAGCAAAGTCTATGAACAGCCCGCTTCAGTATTCGCTCCACGCGCGGGGCATAATAAGCAAGTTTCAATCATGTTCGCGCCTCAATTCCCGAGTTGGTATAATGCCAGTTGTTGCTCTCCCGCATAGTAAACGGCCCGTTGACAATCTTCTTGCCGAATCTAGCTCGTCTCGTCTCGGTACCAACAGCCGATTGTTGGGGTGGGGGGGGCGGCAACACAGTCGAACCAGGGACAACAGCTTCGCAGTGGGATATCACTCGCAGCAATGCTCGTGCGCTTAATTCGAGCCTACTGCCTTGCGTAGAATCGACTGGAGCGTCACAAGAAGCAGGACGAACCCATGAGCAAGAATTGATCTACATCCCACAGCAATTCTTCGATGCCCTTCGAGAACTTATTCCCTTTTCTCTTCTCTCTCTTGCATCTGATGACAGTCTCTCTTCCGTCTACGATTTACTGATAAAAAAAATGTCAAGGCAGAGGTTTTTGAATGCCTCCCCCCATTCCTGTAACCATCCCCACAAGCCTAAATACCCAAGTGTTCTGTGCCCAAGGAACTTGAAAGCTCCACATACACATGCAGACTCATTCAGTGGTTTGGATGCCTACCGTGCCGTGCGCACTTGTTTTGTCGCTAGATGTTGAAGTTGGCCCTTCTTCTGCGCCGCCGCCGCAAGCCAAAGCACACGCCTCGCCTTGCCGACGACACCCACGACCAAAATTGCCCACCCTCGCGTCGCGGCACAAACAACAAAAAAAAAAAAATAAGCATGATATGTGCTCAAGCCAGACGGCAGCTAAGTTGTAATGCGATGAAACCGATCCAAGTATAAAGTTGCACGTCTAGCATGGTTAGACTTTGCCGTGTTTCTGATGCGGCTGGGGTGGCGCGTCTCGAGGTCGCTGGCGCTGGCGCTGGCGGCGGGACAGCGCATGGGGGAATGAACGGGCAGGGACAGCACGGCGGCGAGGATATATGGAATGGATTGGATTTGTTGCAATTGCTCGGTGGATAGATGGGAGCAAAAAGTGCGCTGCTGTGGCAGCTACTCAGTATTTAGTACTTCACATGCACTCAGGGAAGCAGGACTGTCGATCTTAGGTGTGTGCTGCTGCCGCCTATCATAGTCGCTTTCATGTGCATGGCATCACCAACTACTCCGCCTACCTATCAAGAAGTGGAGGTTGAAGTCTTGCCAGTTATTCCTGGCGCCTCTCAACTGCTTCGCTTTCGAAGTAATAAAGTACGTTTAGCCTCTCTTCACAGCAGGCGCCCTCAAACTTGGCCTCACGACATCAACTCGTGAGAAAGCGAAGCCGTTTCATGATTTGCTCACTTGGCGTCAGAATCCAGACCACTCGAAGACTTGCTGGTTGGACCCTCTGCCACTTTTTTCCTGATCTCATTCAATCTTTTCATCATTATCATTTAGCGCTACCATTTCCCTCGTCTTTCCACCCTGTCCCAAGAGTTTCGAAAGCCACTCCCAGGCTAAAGAGGGGTATATAGAAAACAATCACTCTGCGTGGTTATGTGGATGTAGCAGTGGGAGGGCCCAGCACTCTGCAAGCTGAGTCAGAGATATGCGCACGTGATTGAAAAGATCATTTTTTTGTGCGTTTGATCGCGGTGTTCCTGGATCTTTCCTCAGGCGGGAGCTACTTGGAGTATGACCCTGCTAGGAATCAAGAATTGAGAGAAGAGAAAGACAAAGAGACTTTTTCAATATTCCTTTACCACGCACCGACGATACCCGCAATCGGGATGTCGATACCAGTCGTGTAACTGGCAACATCACTCAGTAGGTAGACGTATGCGCCGCCCAACTCCTGAGGCAATGCGAGGCGGGGCATACCGCCGTAGTACTGCATCTTGAGGCTCCAGTCTGGGCTTTTCTCCACGTAGTAGGTCATTGCGGTCCTGACGAAGCCGGGCGAGATCGAGTTGACCCTGATGCCGTGCTTCGCCCATTCCATCGCAAGGGTGTGGGTCATGTTGCGGACAGCAGCCTTGGTGCCGCCGTAGGGTGCTGAGGGCGCGGCTCGGTTAGGACGGTACGACGTCATGGATGCGGTGAAGACGATGGAGCCCTTGACGCCGAGCTTGATAAACTTGCGCGCTGCGATTTGCGCGCACGAGAAGGACGCGAAAACGTTGAGCTTGAATAGCTGCTCTACTTGCTCCCGCGTGAACTCGAGTCCCGGCTGGTGCTTAGTCATGCCGGCGTTGGCGATCATGCCGTGCAGCGAGCCCTCGGCAGCAATGATAGCGTCGAGCGCAGCTTCTATCGAGGGCTCGTCGGTCACATCGGTGTGGATGAACTTGAGGTTTGGGTGACGCTTTTGGAGAGCGTGGAAGTCCTCGCCTGGTTCTGAGATGTCCAGCGAGTAGACCACTGCGGCTGAGTTGGCGAGGCAGACTTCGGCGATTCCAAGACCGATACCACGGTTAGCCTAGGAATCATCAGCTCAAGACTCAAAGACGTTCGCTGTCATGCAATTTAACATACACCAGTAATGGCAATGACCTTGGCTTTTAGTGTGATTTGCCAGTTCATGTCCGGGGGAGGTTGGGTGCTGAGGTAGGCGGGCATGGCGGAGCCTTCTCCCTGGAGTACCTCTTGGCTGGTGCTGTTTCCGTTGGTTGAGCTCATGATGGGAATTGGGAGATGTCGAGTTTGGACTGTAGTGGACGGGGGAAGATAGATCGGTGCAGGATAAACAATGATAGATATGGGCCGGGGGAAGTCGAGTTTAAGTGTTGTCTTGGTCAAACGCCTGATCCGCACCGCAACCAGGCTCTCCGCATCCAATTAGTTGGCCCAGATCACGTCAATATCCAAGCAAGCGGTGCGAGACGCCCAGTAGAATCTATCAAATGAGCTTCAGACGCCGTAACGGGAAGGCTCGTGGCGAGGATGGAGTTGCTGGATGCCGGATGACGGGCTGTTCAGATGGATAAGTGGCCCCGAGACGGGTCCTAGAAGCTTGTGTTGGACTCGTTACGAGGCCAGCGCAACACCCAAATAAACGCTCATACCACCTCGATTCAACATGTGCCACGCCTGCTGAGGTGCTGGTATGAGCAATATTTAATTTTGATTTCCCCTTGCTCTACCTACGTGATTTTTCTCGATGCCATTTCAACACCGCCTGACGATTGCTTGCTGGATCTCAAACTTCATGGAGCCGAAGCAGCCTCATGAACGGCCCGCCGACAGCCTCGTGGCTGTCACGTGTCCCTCACTCTCCTTGTTTACCGGATTCCTTTCCCTTCCGTCCACACAAACCATGCTCTTTAACATGGACTTCATGCCATGACTACGCCTCAATCGCCGTCGAGCAGCAATTTCATCACTGCTCTCGTATCTTCATTTGTTCGGTGTTTCTACCGCGTCAAACCCGCCGATGCTAAGAGTTCGCACGACGTACAAAGTTAGTTCGAATAGGCAACCTTGTCATCTGGTTTGCCACATAGCAATGATGCGGTCCTTCTCTCGTGCCTCCACAACTTTGCTTTTGACATGATAATTACCGTTGGTGTTCTCATGGAACTGCTCAAATCGTTTTCTCCGACTTTCTAGCCAAATTTTGAGGCTTTGAAGGCGCGCGAATCATGTCCGTCGGGTCCGAAGAGACGCTCAGCGGCACCGCCGAAGAGAAGAAGCTTGTCCGAAAAATTGATATCTTTCTTCTGCCCACAATTTGGCTCACCTACTGTCTTGCGTATCTGGATCGAATCAAGTAAGAAGTTCCGGCATCATCTGCTGCGCGACCTGACCAGACTGTCAGTATTGGCAATGCCAAAATCGCCGGAATGATGGATGATTTGCACCTCACCTCGGACCAGTATTCCATCTGCCTCGTAGTCTTCTTCGTAACCTACGTTGTCTTCGAAATACCCTGCAATTTGATCCTCTCGCGTACAAGTCCATCGATCTTCCTCTCCGCAACCATGTTCGCCTGGGGAGCTATTACTTGCTGCATGGCGACGATTCACAACTTTTCGCAACTGGTTGCTCTGCGCTTTATTCTGGGCATCGCGGAAGCGGGATTTGCTCCTGGAATTTTGCTTTTGCTGTCATCTTGGTATAAGAAAAATGAGCAGTCGAAGCGCTTCGGCGTTTACATTTCAGCTGCGGTGTTTTCGGGAGCATTCGGTGGCATCTTGGCTGGAGCTATTACGGACTCCTTTCACGGAGCCTACGGCATCCCTGGCTGGCGTTGGCTTTTTGTACGTCACAGAAGCGAATCCAGGAGTCTGTGCTGACAAGAATGCAGATTGTTGAAGGCGCTGCTACGTGCGGAGTAGCACTAGTCTTTCGATTCATCCTGCTAAATTTTCCAGCAACAACAAAAAACCTGTCTCATGCTGAACGAGAGATAGCTCTTCGACGATTGGAAGATGACAAGGTCAACTCGATGAGGGAGGACTCAAGCCATCTTTCTCCTCTGCAAGCAATCAGCCTCGCAATCCAAAATTGGAACACATGGTTATTGGCCGTTGGCTATATGGTGAGAAAACATCGAGGCAGGGACTGATCGGAGCAAACCGAAAGCTAATCCCCGTCAAGGTAATTGTCGGCTGTTCGACTCTTAGCTACTTTTATCCTCAACTGGTGAAGCAGCTGGGATACACCTCGTCCTCGTCAGCTCAGTACATGGTTCGTTTCGCCCAAGTCAGACCACGGTCAACGTGGGATACATCTTAGTCACACCTATCTCGACAGTGTCAGGCATACTTCTCTCCGTCCCTCACTGCCCACGTGCTAATGAACACCACAACACAGGTTGTTCCCATTTACTGTGCTTCTTTCGTCACCTTGCTCATAACTAGTATTCTTTGCGACCGGCGACCGGGTCTTCGCGCCCCAGCGATATCCTTCCTCCTCCTGCTTAGCACTGGCTGCGCCGTGGCTGCCTCGGCTGCAGCCGCCTCAACGACCCGCTACATCTTACTCGTTCTCCTCGCGTGCGGTTTGTGGGCCGCCAACGGTCTCGCTCTTGCCTTCGCCGCAAGTGCCTTCTCTGCACTCCCTCAAGACGTACGCGGCGTGAGTTTGGCACTTGTGAATTCATCGGGGAACCTCGCTCAGATCTTTGGTGCCTACATGTTTCCCGAAGAGGATGAGCCAAGGTACCTGAAGGGTTTTGTAGTTGTATCTGCGTTGTGCGGGCTCGGGACTTTGGTGTACGCGGTTGCAGGTATGGCTATGAGGGAGCCGTTGGTCCTCGATGGAGAGACTTGTAGTCGGCATCGTCGAAGGACAGCAGTGCGGCAGGTAAGGAGTAAGTGCAAGAGCTGAAATTATTAGCCTTTTGTCAATCTCAAAAAAATCCTTTTGCTGATTGCTGAACTGTGCACATATGAAAGCATTGTTGGCGGTGGGAGCACTAACAACGACAAGATGATTTCGAGGTGCAACCTGAACGGAAGAGAATTGATAAAATAATCGAACCAAGGCGTCGTGTTGTTATCGTGAATGAAATAATGCCCGGAAACGGCGCCTGCGCCGCGAAGCAAGACGCCAAACTGCCCAACTTCCAAAGACCATCGATTTCCAACTTCGTCCTCTACGCCCAACCACCGCCCTCAACCAGCGCCTTCAAGAAGACCGCGACAGCATACGCGCCCGGATCCGGTGGGGTTTCCTCGCCCTCCTTGACATTGCCGACGTACGTCGCCCTACCAAATCTAGGCTTCATATGGCTCGTCTTCGCCGCATTCTCCTCCGCCGCGCGGACTGCGGCTGCAACGTCACCCGACGCGCTCAGTTTCTCAATAAACGGTATCAACGTATCCATGACTGTACGATCGCCGACTCGAGCCCCGGTATACGCATAGAGGTTCTTTAGCGCGCCCATGGCGGCCTCCCCCACGCTGGCGGGCGACAATTGGAAGGATGGACCCTCGCTGGTCGCGGCTCGGTTGAGATTTCCCGTAAAGGCAGTCAGCAAGATGCTGAGGATGGCGCCGAGCGATCCGCCAACATCTTCAACCGCACCGTTGACGGCTCCAAGCGCGTCCATCAACTGTGGCGTCGCTGTGTTGAAGGGCGCTTCTGACAGCAGGTTGAGAATGTTTTGACTAACGCCCGCAACGGCTTCGCCGCAGTCGCCGTCACCCATCAGGAGGTCGTATTTGGTGATTAAGGGCTCGGCGGCGAAGGCGGCCATGCAGGCGTTCTTGAGGGCAGGAATGAAAGATTTGGCGGCTTTTGGGCCTGCAGATTTGTGGGTGCCGTTGGCTACATTGGCCTTGATCTTATCTCTTCGCTCTGCGCTTTCCTTGGAGTCCTGCGCTGCCGAGTAGCCATTGTGCGGCCATGCTTGCGCCGTCGTGGGAGCATCGAGAAGTTTGATGATTTCAGCCACTGGGCGCTTGATTGATTCTGCGAGACCGGAAATATTGCCCAATGTGAGCGAAAAGCCAGGCCCATTTAGCGACGTCTCGAATGTTCCGGAAAATATACGACTCGGCTTGATATTCCAGTCCTTTTCTGCAGGATGCATCAGCAAAAGTGGAGATTGCGTACGCGAGTCTCGCCAACGTTGCTTCGCATGGCACAGGATGGAAGGGCTTACCGAGCTGCTCCAGGGCGATCTGCGTGAGTGCTTCCAACTCCAAAACGGGAAGGCCGCCAAAGTTGTTCATAAGAAGGCAGATTTCGTCAGTCGGGTCGAATGTGACGTATGCCCTGTCGGTGTCGTTCGGATCAAGAACGTAGAGCAGCATTTCCTTGATCAAGTCTGGTGGCGAAGGCATTGGCGATATTGATCGGAGACCCTGAACAGGTAGGTCAGCATGATTCCTCAGCTCGTGCTTCCGCTCAAGTACCAGGGTAACCCACGGGCTCATTGTGAATGCCCATTCCAACAACACACGTGTTTTCCGGTATTCGCTCAAAAGCTGTTCTCCCAAGGACATGGCAGTGATCCAGGCTCGTACCAATGGTCGCCAACTGCTCATTCACTGCAGTTCCCAAGGCAAGACAGTCCTCGAAACTCCACATGTCTTCCGCAGCAGCACCGAGGAGCTTCAACACTGCCAAGAGTCAGCATCGGGACGTGACCGGGCAGCCGGGTTGACGTACACAACAGGTTTCCTGCAAGCCCTCTCCTCCCCACGATCTCGGTCTGCTTCCTTCCCAAAGCGACATCCTCAGCCATGGGAATCTGTGCAATCTTTTGGCCTGCAGCGTGGGCCTTTTCTCTGGCCAGGCCGAAGTGCAGCCTGTCACCGGTGTAGTTCGTGATACAGAGAATGACGCCAGCGTCTGATGGCACATTCGCAATGCCAGCCATGATCTGTTTGGTTGAAGGACTGGCAAATACATCGCCAGAGACGGACGCTGCCAGCATGCCATCACCAACGTAGCCTGACCATGCCGGCTCGTGTCCACTTCCTCCTCCTGAAATGATAGAAACCTTGGAAGGCGGATGCGTCTTTGAATAGACGACGCGGTTGGCCTCGTCGTGCTCCAGGTGCGGATTCCGGGCGACCAAGGAGTTGAGCGCTTTGACGACGATGCCGTGAGTGTCCGGGAAAAAGTGTTTGGTACTCATTTTGAGAATGGACCGGAGGAAGGAAGGCTCGTTGCTGGCAGAACAGGAAACTCGACGCAGCTGTGCTTATTTGAAGCTCCTCCATGGCGTCCAGAGCACGATGGGCTTGATCAAAGAGGAAAACCGCCTGCGGCGTGTCGTCAATTGTGTCGCTGTCCATTTGATGATGCTAGACACGACGCGGGGGGAGAGCGCCGAGTCCCCGCAAACAAAAAAGGAGGGGTAGGAGTGGGACTGGAGAGCGGCGGACTGCCGCATTGGTCGAGAGCTTGTGGTTGTGGACGGAATGCCGAAAAGGGAATTCCGCCGTGGAGGTGGTGGAGGTGGAGCGTAGTGTGTGGCGTGTGGCGTGTGGCGTGTGGCGTGTGGCTCGCTGCAACGGGGCAAACTACGGAGTTAAGGTAAGGTCCAGCCGAGATCACGTGCGGTATCAACGACTCCATGTCTAGCCGCAGATCCACAAGCCACGGCCCCGGGAGCGCGACACCAGGGCTTCCACAGCCACACAGCATTACAGCCTGCAGCCTACAGCCTACAGCCTACAGCCCACAGCCCACAGCCCACAGCCCACAGCCCTCAGCCGTCAGCCTTCACCTTCAGCCTTCAGCCTTCAGCCTACAGCCTACAGCCTACAGCGTTCAGCCTACAGCCTACAACCCACATCCCACAGCCCACAGCCCGCATCCCACAGCCCACAGCCCGCCGTCCACGGCCAACAGCCCACAGCCCACAGCCGACCTCCGCCTTTGGCCCATCATCATCATCGCCAGCCGCGCGGATACCTGCATGTACCCCCTGGCGACCCCAGTCACGTAATGCCTGAGCCGCCTGTCCCACCGTCTCGACAGGCCGCGGTCCACCCTTCACGCATCCCCGTCTCGCGTCCGTATCTGTCCCGCGTGGGCTGGGCTGGGCTGGGCTAGAGCGGTCGCGCAAACAGCCGCCCGCACGTGTGGCAACTGGACTGTTGCGCTGCTGCGGGTACCTGACGGATCGCTCACCCCATCGCGGCGTCCAGCTCAGCAGGGCAAGGCCTCGAAACGATGCTTGGGACACCATCATTGACCGGCGATTCCCCGTCCCGCGTTCCTGCTCAAGACGATTCCACGGGTGCGCCGGCACAAACGCCAGCGCCAGCGGCCAAGCGAAAGCCGCGCAAGTCTCGCGGTCGCGGGCTGCGGACGACGACTGGATGGTAAGTGGGGAGCTGACGGCTCTGACGACGCGCATGGAGAGGCTCAGTCACGTCTTATAGCTCGACGTGTCGCAACCGACATATTAAATGCGACGAAGAGAAGCCGGTCTGTGGGCCCTGTGCCAAAGGAAACCGCCCTTGCGTCTACAACGCCCCAGCCAAGGTAACTCTCCCCTGTCCTTCCTTTTCCCTCGCACATGGCGCGTGCAACCAACCGCCATATTGTGTTACCACATAGGGCTGAGCTGCAGCCGGCTTCATGTTGATCTCCAGGCGGCACCCATGATTCATGATTATCAGACCACTGGACATGGTCCTGCTAAGGAGGTCGGCGAATGCCTGCTCAACATTACATGTACCAACCCTCTTTGTTTACATCTGGCAGGCCACTGGCGGGAGCCCCACGAGCAGCCGCAGCAGCCAGGCCCCTCCAATCATAACCCCACAACAAGACCACTTCCGATTACCCTCCGTCCAAGCCCTTCAAGCTTTCCCGCAGTCCCCGGAACTCCAAGGCCATGCCGCTCAGACCCAAAGAACTTCTCTTGCCGCCTCGACGCAGATCCGATGGGGTCCTGCATCTGTAGAGCCATCAGGCATCAGGGAAGGTCAACTTCCCGAAACCACTCCCTCACACCACGTCTCGCGGCCATTGCCATGGAGCACTCCGCAAGAAGAAATCACTTCTCCGCAGTCTACCCTAAGTTCTAACCCGTATCCTGCTGAGATAGCGCCTTTGCGGTGGTTCGGACTTCTTGCCGACGACGCGGATAATCTTAACCGACTGGACTTCGCTCAGAGCCTCGGGGGGCAAGCAGCTACCAAGCCACCGGACGAGTCGGGCACCACAACTCTGCGTGTGTCCAGTTACGGTACCCAAGGTTTTCATAGTCCATCCTTTCCTGTCGGCACTCCAGCTTCAAGCACCTACTCTCAACGGTACCCGTCAACTCCAGGACCTTCGGCTGAGACTCCCCAAAATACAGCTGAACGGCAATACTGGCAGAGCTCCGTTGTCCTCAGCGACCATGAGTTGCCAATCTTCAAGCATTTTGTCGAGAGTTTGAGTATATGGCTTGACCTCTTTGATCCCCTCAGGCACTTTTCCACCTATGTTCCCCAGCTAGCAATGAAAAACGAGGGGCTCATGAAGGCCATTTTGGCCCTGTCATCCAGACACTTGTCTATACGTACCGGCACCGCCGAAGGATCACTGGACCGTACTGCCGCTGTGCAGTACTATGCCGAATCCCTACAGTATCTCCAGGGCGCCATGCGCTACGATTCCTTCAACCGCAGCCTTGAGCTTCTCGCCACCGCCATCACCATCTCTACCTACGAGATGATTGACGGCGCGGGCTCTGGCTGGGAGAGGCACCTCAAGGGAGTCTTCTGGATCCAGCGATCCCAGGATATCAACGGGCAGTCCGGCGGCCTCAAGCAAGCTGTGTGGTGGTGTTGGCTGCGTCAGGACGTGTGGGCAGCCTTCAGGGAGCGTCGCCGGTGCTTCAGCTTCTACAAACCAACCCGGCCGTACCAGCTCATGGACCACTTCGACATCGCTTCGCGAGCCATTTATCTACTGGCACAGTGTGTGAATTACGCGTCGGAGGAAGAGACGAAGATGGGCGAGGTGAACCTGCAGTTGCGAATAGAGCGGGCGCAGACGCTATTAAACATGTTGGATGAGTGGGGCGCCAACCTGACTGTACATTTCAGCCCTTTGCCTCTCATGGGCGCAGTCACGGAGATAGCAGGCCCATTTCGGCCGATCTGGATCAACCCCCCTGCCTTTGGTAAGTCCATTTGTGAAGTCCAGATTGCACATACTAGAGTTCGGGTTATAATTGCGTCATCCCCTGAGCGCATTGACTGGCAAAGAGGCACCCAACCCAGCTGTCGTCTCTCTCCTTGCTGCTTTCTCGATCCCTTGAGCTTGTCCCGAATTAGCTGACCACTCCACAGCCGCGGCCGTCCAAATGCACAACTTTGCACGGATACTTCTCCTGGTGCAACAGCCCGCTGCAGGGGGCTATCGCGAGTACATGACGAGGGACGCCGCACTGCAGACCGCCATCGATACTATCGGCGGCGTGGCCACTGTTCTGGATGCGCAGCCAGGCTCGGTCTACTCCAAAGGCGCATTGAATGAGGCTGCCGGAGCAGCTATTGTTAGCACTCAGTGTCTTTACGCTGCTGGGCTTTACGTCAATGATGATGGAAAGAGGCAGGAGATATGTAGGTTGATTGAGAGGCACCAGGAAAAGACCAGATGGCCGGTGCAGAGTCTGGCAGACGAGCTGAGAGCCGAGTGGTCCAGAGGCCGACCGCCTTGAAGTTTCCGACGGGAGTCTGGTAGGAGGAGAAGGCGTATGGTCCAAGTTGTTGATGGAGGATACTTTGGAGGTGATGCAATGCTGTGAATGGCTTGCTTGACGTCTGCCACCAAGCTTTCCAAAGCATCATGGGCCGGACTGGGAGTCGGGCGCATCTCCAGGCCCCGATCTACCTCGTCTGTGAAAGCAGTCTCGCCTGGCGAAAAATGAACGCGGCGGAAGAATATGTGTGGCACGTCGCTCTCCCAATCCTTTTTTGAAGCGAAACTGAGCACCGGATGAAGGCTCAACATGTCTCGAGGTCGATGGAAAGGCGCTAGCTGAACTGGCTTCGTTGTGCTTGACAAAAGAATGGCCTATTTGGCGAAGGAGATGGTCAACTGACGCGACTGCCATAGGATGATCATTAAACAGTCGCAATCAAGCTGTACTCCCACTGGTTATCGTGTACCTTTTGGGTTGACACAACGGCCGCTCAGTGAAGCGCGCCCCGGGTCGGACCATCTATCAGCTGATTGATCTCACTTTTCCACTTACCTCGAGCTAACATCTCTTGCCCGGCGCTTGTATACGCTCAGCGGAGATGTTCCGTAGTCTATACCGGCTTCAGAACTAGCCGATCTCAGCAACTTCATGCAACCGCGCCTTCCGAGACACATGACATGGAGATTGTTTCGACCAGACTATCCTCAGAGAATTTCTCTCGACTTCTTTCCAACACGTGCGTCGCTCCTGCCATTCTTGCTAGTGTGGAATGTAGGAATGGGAGATTGTGACAGCTCGCCAGCAACACTCGTGAGCAACACTCGCGACCCCACACGGGTGTGGTAGCGGAAATCTTCGCGTCTAGGATTCCTAACATGGCCATGACTTCGGCTGTTGCATTTTCGGGGGTGGAGTCGTCTGGGGGGCGTGAACAAGTTGTAAATGCTGATGCTGATGATGCCAGTGCAGCTGTGTTGCACAAGAGGAAACCACAGAGTGCGGCAAGATGCGAAGGACGAGAGGATCTTCCTGCAACAGACACCAGCAGGCAATCCAAATGAGGTCAATTCAGTAGCTCCGAGAGGAAGGGGTCGAATTTGACGTCTCCATTCCATCACGATGAAATATCTCGGTGGGTGTGGAGTCGGTGCAGATGTCTTTAAGCGTTGATCACTTTGGGCTCGTGCTCGCTCTTCGCCGACTGAGAAGGAGACGGAAACTTATTTGACACACGCTCCCACATCATACATACCCTACTGGCTCTAGGCTGAGTCACACTTGGTACCTTCCCAGGGCCGGGACCAGGACCTTTCGCTCAGCGGGTCTCGTTACCCAGCTCTCTTAAAATAGGTAGCCTTGCTTGTTACTACGTCAGCTTGTGTTTTTTGTCACGCTCGTTCCTTACGTACTTTCCCAGGGGTGTGCATTGGCGTGGTGGATTCTTGGAGCTAGTCGGGACCATGTCAAAGCTGCCGATAACCTGACTTTGAGCGATTTTTTGTTTGAAACCATCTCCAAGACTTTTGAAGAGGAAGTACCAAGACGAAGGCCATGCTGAGAGGCCTTTGGAAAGTGCTTGTCTGGCTTGGTTGATCCTTTCCTTTTCTATCTGCTGAACAAAGTCGACCACCGCTTTCCTGTAGTCACCCTCATTCGGATGCCTCGGACCCTTTCAGCTCGCACAATACGATGGCAACTCTGCGACTTCGGTTTCGATGCTTGGACATTATATCCCCTTGAAAAGTGACAACTGATGGAAGACATCATAATTTTCGTCGAAGTATATTCCTCCCAGCACTTTGAGGACAGCCCCCGAAAGCTACTGAACCAACCAATCCCGCTCCCTCGAGTGACAAAGCGAGGATCAGACGCTTCATGACAAGTAAAAAGGTAGCGGGCTCCCCGATTGAAGCATCCATTTACCAAGCAACCACAGACGCGGGTCACGAACCATTGCCTGGCAAATACGCTTCCACCGTTCTTCAACCTGAAGATCGACTCTCTCCTCCTCTTCATCAAGCCAGCAGGATCTAACCTACCACGAGCCCCCTTACTTCATCGGGCTGTTCCTAATCGACATCCAGCAGCTACTGTTAAAGCCTCTGCCGAACCTGTCGTCCCGCCCCCTCCTGTGGGCGCAAACTAGTGACCTTCAATTAACACACCTCCCTCTTGTGGATTCGAGAAGCCGTCGTCGGAATCAACGAAAACGAGTTGCTCGAAACGGTATTCAATGTCTTCAAGACCTGCTTGGTCACCAAAATCACGCATTCAGCGTTCGGGGAGCACTGTAAAATCATATGCAACAAAGGGGTCAAGCTTGGGAGCGTAGACAAGGCATCATTGTGCGCCACGGCCCGATGGAGGCAGCATTGTGTCCTTCCACGCAATCCAAGACAACGACATGGGATGTTCAAATGGCTACAGCTTAGTGGTGCTATCATCTTAAATCTTAGGTCTTCCTCTTTCATGCCGACCAGATGCCATCAACATTTGAACGGTACTGGTCACCCATGTATCGGACAGACGCACTGCTTTAGAGGACATCATCGTCTAACTTTGACTGATTGGCAACCTCTATATCTGCGCGCAACGCTTCACAAGCCTCGTTAACGAAGCCTAAAAGACAAGAGAGGTAAAGGCCTCCAAAACAGACGGATCTGGCACTCGGCAGAGCGCAACGCAATGTGGGTGGGGCAAGGTCACGCTTACCATGTTGGGATGAGAAGCGTTTCTGAATTGAAAGGCTCAGTGTTCAACATGAAAAGCCAGGCTTGACGAAGCTACGAAAGCTATAGGTACCTCTTCTAACAGGAATGCAAATAGTGGCAGAATATAAGAATCCGTTCAGCGGACTGGAAAACTTCCTCTTTCGCCTCCTAGATCTAGGCTGTAATGACTCATATTTTTTTGACATCAACTTGTTTTAGTGATACCTAAGCCCTGGTGCGCCATATTCCCAGGACAATTTCAGATAACCCAGGAAAGTTACGAGCGTCGCGAGAAGCATTCGGCCGTAGAGAAGTTGGTTCAGATGAAAGCACAGCACTAGGAAGGATATTTCACTGGAAAACCTCACCCGACCTTTATAAAAAACAAGGGTCTCCTGAGCAACCCCTAGCCAAAAGCCCTCCGCATGGGGTTAACCAAGGCGATGGCGAAAAGCCGATGCTCACAGAAAGCGCGGGATGACCTTAACCTAACTAGCGGGTCAATGGCAATCCACTGGACAGCCCAAAACGAGAAGCAAAATATACATGCCCAGCAAAACGACCTGGCCATCAATGCAAACACAAACGCCGACAATTCCCTCGTCATTCGCAGCTTCACCGCAGCACTGGCCTCGCACTAGCCGAAAACATGCTCAAGAAACTAAACCAAGCTAACGGCTGCAGTACCTGCAAGCACCCGTCCGCCACGATACTTTGCACTTCTTCAGCCTGACCGCAAAAGACATACATGCACGTCGGGCTTTGAATTTCAACCCGACGCGTACCTGTCGCTTACATGGCAACAGATGCTCGGGTACTGGTGCTGCACGCTGTCGGTCACATTAAACTTCTTTGTGTGGCCTCATGTAGACTTCAATTCACGTGTCGGGTACGGCGGCGGCTGGCGGTGCCGGTATTCGCCCCGGGCCAATCAGCGGCGTCGTTGAGCTGCTTGGTCGGATAGGAGCACGGAAGCGAATTGCGCTGGACGAATGGACGGCGCGCGGTGGGGTAAATGTTGATAGCAGGTAACCAACGCGGCATGACTGGGCGGGCTGGCGTACTGTTTGTACGGCTTGCGGGAAGAAGCTGAAGAAAACGGATTGGCATACGCCATGCGGAGACCTGTACCACCAGCAAGAAGTCCGCATCATACCGCACACATCGACGCGCAGCGTAGGTACCCGACCACGCTACTTTCCGCATGGCAAGTAGATAACGACCCACAGGGCCGGGGACTTGTTGTCAGAGCCGATAAGCGCGGTGCAGAACAGGACTCACAAAGGCAAGGTTTTATCGCGTCGAAACCGGGACGTTGTTGCTCGCTCGCGTGCCATATTGAGAACCATTTGCATATTTTCCACCCCACTCCCCCGTCAAAACCATCTCCTGTAATCCGCTGGGCGCAAATATGCTTTTTGCTCTCCCGAGCCAAATGCTTAGCCGATATGCGACAACCGCGTCGCTGCTGTCTCTCACCGCCTTGCTGATGCTGATTGCAGGCGCGATACGGAGGAAGCGAGATGCAAAGAAGACACTGCTTGCTTCCACCACCAAATCAAGCGTGGGCAAATCGCCTTCGTTCTATGGCGCTCGTGATGCCGTTCCCATCGATGTGACGCAAACTCCACCGTACAAGTCTCCCTCGTTCGACCCTACCACAGAGAAACCGGAACAATGGTGGCTCGACGATTACATCTCAGATCGAGTATATGCCACCACCATGGCGCTGCGGTCGCTGCCGCCGCATGACTGGCTCCGGATCGACTGCAACTATGCCCCGCGCATGGCGCACAAGCGCAACGTCCTCGATGGCTCCGCAGCGGGGACTTTGGGATACGAAGCGCTATGCTGCGAAGAGGGCGGCGCCGAGGCGTGCGAGGAGCTGCTCGATCTACTAGTTGAGTATCTGCCTCGGCGATTCCCGAGGGTCTGGGTCTTGGAACGGCAGAAAAGCGACCAAACGAGGAGCATGAAAAACTTGGTCACGGAAGAAACGTATGTGGTGGATAAGCCCTATGAGGGGAAAAGCGCCCTAGAAGTCATCGGCAGGATCACAGAGGAGGATCTTGCCGTTCTGCTTCCTAGTGGAGGAGAGAGGAGTATAGATGGCTTGGAGAAGGAATACGTGCTGAAAGCTGCTGTCTCGGCCTTCCCGGCTGGTTTTGACATTAAGGAGAAGATGAACCAACCTCTTACCACTATCCACGATCCGGTACCGACGTACAAGGAGCGATTGAGGAAGGCGATGAACAAGTGAGTTGAATTTCCAGCACAGTGGGCCCTGAACGAGATGTCAATTCGAAGATGAGGCTGCTTAAATGCTCCACGCATGCCCCGAACTCTGGAAACAGGCCTTGGAGATGACATTTATTTCGTCACCTGCTGTGCCAGCGTCCTCTAAGTCTGACTGACCAGCGGCGCAGGTTTTTCAACAACTTTGGCCCTGACAAGTTGATGATGCGCGTCAATTGGTCCATCAACGACAAAGAGGAATTTTTCCTCGTCGACGGCGGCCACCTCTACGACAACGACGATGGAATCGCAGACGAGAGCATCGAAATCAATCAGGTCCACTTGCGAATCGAGCGCCAGGTGCTGCGGCGACTACCCAAGACTGGAGCCATGTGCATGTTGACCAAGACGTAAGTGTTCTGTTCCGCGGGAAAGTGAAGATGCAATGCAGTCTGATAAGCAGCCACAGTTATTTGCATCGTTTGGTCGACATTGCCGACTATCCGGGCTTTGCGGCGAGGTTGGGAGGGCTCCTGCACAAACTCCCTGAGAAGGTCGCGTTTTACAAGAGAAGGCCTGTTTGGGGCAAAGTGATTTTGCAGTATCTGGATGGAATGGCCGCGAAGCATCCAGCGGACGCCAGTCAACCATGATTTCTGTCTACAGGGTCAGCAGACGGAGGTCCGCTATTCCATTTTTCGCATCAGGAGGACTTCCCTCAGGAGCTGTAGTCTCTTAAATGGCGAGGTCCATTACCTAGAGACTAGACGGCTCGTAGCTCCGAGCGCAAAACCTGGAAAGCCCATCTTAAGGCCGTCTTACCAATTGGCGTACATGGAGTCGTGAATGAGTTGAAAATGGATTACCAAAAACAAAAAAAAAAAAAACGAAAATAGATACAACCATGCAAAGGCCCTGGTCAATGAGCTCGGGAAATTCCTTGGAAGATTGTGAACTTACTGATAACCCCGAACTCTAGGCTTTCGAGTCTTGTAGAAGACCGTCTTACAGTGTGGCTTACCAAAAATCGGTGCTGGTGATGAGGTTTCTTGATCGCTGACGCAGATATTCAGGCATCCACAGCCGAGCTGCCAGCGCATCGGAAGGCTAATGGAAGCCGACCGCACAGTCTTCTGGAATTGGAAGTGATCCGAGAAATGTCTGTTGCCGGAGACGGAGTTGCCGAGTCGGTTGGTCAAGGTATGACCCGAGGATTGGCACAGGGGGTTGTGATAACCGGCCCCGGATCGACCCCACCTCTGTCAGCTTTAATATCAGCAGAACTTCGAAAATCAAGATTGCATCACCTTGTATCGCTCGAGGCGGCAGACTTTGACAAGAAAGCTCCAAGGATACAAGCTAACACCCATGGCGAATGCGGACGCATATCTGCCTCCAAAGGAGACGACTCAGCCACCTCTCAACAGCATCCCAGACCGCCTTCTTCCCCGATTCGACCCTGCCTTCGTGGAGCACCACAACAAGTATCAGCTCGGTCGTTTGCACACACACCAAGTTCCGATAGAATGGTGAGTCGCTAGTATGCTGGCCTTTGTATTTCAGGAGGGTGACAGAGCTGGAAATCTTTTTAACCATCTCATTCCCAACGTAACCAATATCAGACATCTGCTGCACTCTACGAGACAGATCGTAAAGTCGGTAGAGGCCACAATTTCAGAGGTTCTGACGAAGCCCAGGTATCGTGCGGACCCCCAAAAGTACACTATCATTTGGGGTCGAGGAAACTTCCCCAATGCCAAAGTTAAGATCTCGGAGGAGACATGTTCGGTTAAAGATGGCGAAATAGGAATCAGAGTCTACGAGAGAGTCGATACTGAAGCCACGGAGGAGAAGCGTCCGGTTTACATGAATTTCCATGGTGGCGGCTGGGTTTTTGGAAACTTGGACACCGATCAAGAGTTTTGCAAGATGATTGCACACAAAATTGGGTGCGTTGTTTTCGACGTCGACTACCGCCTTGCACCTGAATTCAGGCACCCTACGCAAGTGCAAGACACTTGGGCAGCTTTCCAGTGGATGCGTGAGCAGAAGGCGGGGGAATATAAGCTCGATCTGGACCGCATCGCTGTTGGTGGGGCATCGGCCGGTGGCCATCTCGCTGCTGTGTTGGGGCTCAAGTGCCGTGATGCCGGCATACCGCTCGCCTTTCAGGTGTTGCATGTCCCTGTGTGTGACATGCATGTCTTTACGCCGACCGGAGAACTGAAGAAGGACTGTCCGTATCCTAGCTATAGAGAGCTCTGGGTATGTTCATCTGAGTACTCATACTTGTGCAAGGCTTCTAACAGTTCTAGGACACTGTCGCACTGTCAGGAGAACGGATGACCTACTTTCACAACCACTTCCTGGGCAACCCAAGGCCCGAAGAGTTTGAGAACGTAAGTTTAGGCCTACTTCCTCAGAATATCCAGACTCATATGGTAGGATTGGGAAATATCGCCCATTAGGCACCCGAATTTGGCTGGTCTTGCGCCTGCATTCATCGCAACCGCAGAGATGGACCCATTAAGAGACGAAGGTGAGGCATATGGCAAGAAGATGCGCGACGCGGGATCCAAAGCAAAGATCTGGAGAGCGAAGGGAGTCCCCCATACATTCGCCATCCTACCAGCGGTCTTGGAGACCGGCCGGGAGTTTAACAAAAGAGTTGTTGAAGAACTGTCCACGGCTTTTGGTGTTCCCATTCTGGCTTAGGCGATATCGGTGGCCGCACGCTGGAGACTGGCGGTCGTAAGCTTGGAAGGTATTTTATCGAAGAGCTGTTGATAGAGTTTGTGATTCCAGTTATGGGTTGAGCCTTTGAAAGATGAATCAATTATGCGCTGAGATGGGGGATGAAGTTGGATGCATTGCTTGGTGCTAAGAAGTGTTTCTCACGAGTCATTTCACCGAGATATTCTGGCCTTGCTGAATCACGTCGCGCTAGCCTTGAAGTGGAGCCCCAAGCGAGCGGCACGTAGAAAAGCCAAAGGCCACCGTTCCGACTTTTCAACCATCATTGCGACTCTTCCTTGCGTAGGATATCCACCTCTTTGCGCACCCAACGACACCTTACTACCTCGTCAAAATGGTTCAGGGACCCGTATGTGTACCTCTACTGCTTTGCTGCCTGCCGACTTCTTGATTAAGTCCTCGGCTGTGGCAGTAGGCTCCGCTTTGCTGCCGCCGACCTCTTGACTGAGTTTCCGGCCATGAGAGCAGTAGGCTAAGTGTTTTGAAACAGAAGCGACCTCACGGAGCCGGCGGCCTTAAGGGCGGTGCCAAGAAGAACCAGAAGATCACCAAGAAGGTACGAAAAGTTCAACCCTTGCTCGCTCGCAACCACGGTCGGAATTGAAGCTCACAAACTCTGCAGTTCATCATCAACGCTTCGCAGCCCGTCAGCGACAAAATCTTCGACATCACAGCCTTCGAGAAATTCCTCCACGACCGTATCAAGGTTGATGGCCGCACCGGCAACCTCGGCGACACTATCCAGATCTCTCAGCAGGGTGACGGCAAGATCGAGGTCATTGCCCACCGCGAGTTCTCTGGTCGCTACCTCAAGTACCTGTGAGTTGGAGCGATTGAGCACGCAAATATACGATGACTGACAGACTCGCCAGGACCAAGAAGTTTCTTAAGAAGCAGCAGCTCCGTGACTGGCTTCGCGTTGTCTCGACCGCCAAGGGTGTCTACGAGCTCCGCTTCTTCAACGTCGTCAACGACGAGGCTGAGGAGGACGACGAGTAGAGCAAGATACCCATGACAAAAAATAAAATAACATGATTTCTTGCCTCTGCGCTTTGCATCCTTTGCATTCTTTGCACTCTTTGCTCGCTTTTTACATGCCGATGGGTGCCTTAACCTTGAGTCGTGAAAAAAATTTCATACACAGAATGCGAAGTTACACGAGGCACAGAACCAGCACGCGATTGAAGAAAGGTAACCAAGCTGGAACGCGTTGAAAACGCTACCAAGAGGCAGAATTTACACAAACTAAGAAGTCAACAGGCCTTTGTTGCAACCACTCTCTATCCGTACCACAACAGCAATCAACCTAACGCGATGTCTCCGAGTGGTATCCCAGTGCCCTTAATTTTTGTCTTTGGTAACCGGAACCGGCGACTGAGTTCTGAGCTGGACAGGAGTAGCGCTATCATCAGTCTTGGAGCTTGGATCCCATTTGATCAGATAGAGCCCATCCGTCTCTGTCGGGGTGGCGCGGTAATTCATCTCAACGTCACCGGCACTGGACAGGTGGTAGGCCCAGGCACCGTAAAGACCGAATCCTGAGGTGGTGCCTGTGTCTTGCGATGACGAAACACTAACTGTCGCCAGGGTCGAGTCTGAGGCTGTTTGAATGGTCCAGTAACCAGTGCTAGAGCCGTTCACGCTGTCGGCGGTGACATACCAGGTCGAATCGGTGGGAGAGTCCGCGGAGACTAGCGGGTTACAAATGGGACATTAAGAGCAGGGGATATTCTTACTGGTCAGGTTTGAAACGGTCGACTTTTCCAAAGAAGACGAATCTCCAGCGTATACAAGTCCTAGAAAAGTCAGCCAGGCGCTTTGGAATCCAGAAAGATCGGCCAATCGCACCATCGGACGCAAAGACACGAAGCCCGACCATGTTAGGTCCCGCATATGCGTATAATTGGAAGTTTTCGGCCCTGGGCCTCAACACAGTACAAAAGCTCTGATGGACGACAGCCAGCAAGACTGCCGTCAAAGGCAAGATTGATCTCATTTGAAAAACTTGATTGTCACAAAGGAAGACTTGGAAAGAAAGTGGAAGAGCCTGGAATCGAATGAAGGGACAGGCGAGTTCTGGCACCCAAGCAAATATACATCTACAAGGGCATGCCACGATTAAGTATTACTGAAAACAATCCCCTCAGGTCCACAAACCTCGGGTGTTTATCACGCCGGACCAGCCCCTGCAGTATTCGCGGCTGCAGAGTCAATAGGCCACGAGGATTGCGTACACAACACACCAGCCGCAGGAGCTGTTACCCCTGCCGAGCCCGAAGATGCATGAACGTCTTACTCGTGGACCTGAATCAAGGCATGCTGCACTTGCAAATGTCGCGTGGTCGACCAAGCGGGTAAGAGCTACTCTTTCGGTCGGCAAGATGCAGCTGCGTGTAAGCGCGACCGCTCTTCGGGTCTGCACCACCATTCAGCTAGATGGCTCTGTCGACATGAAGCTGCTTTTCCATCGACGCGCGTTCAACACTACCCGTCGTGCACTCCGAAGTTTACATGGCGTCTCTTCGTCGTCATCAATTTAAATGACGAGCAGATACTTTGACACCCAACGACAACGAGCTTGACCAGGATTTCGTCCCCGTCGAGACTTGTCGGAACCAGTATCTGTTCTGCGATTTCGCGCTCGGGTGAGCTCTGCAGTGACGCCCGAGGCTCGATTTCCTCGGCCGGCCTAGCCTATGTTGAATCACCAGGCCGCGGAGGATGTTTGAATTTTGTATGGAACTGCAGTTCTCGTTCCAGCGTCAGCATGGCCAAAGAAGGATAACACGGCGAGAAGCTGAACCAACGAGCTCATACCCTCGTCTGTGATCATCAAGTGGCAGCATTCTACTTGTCGGCACTATCTAAAACCCAAAGAAATGATACCAATCACGCATGGTTCGCTGCGGGGAGTGCTGGAAGCTGGGTCGCGGGACATGGGTCCACGCTAACAAGTCTTACACCTCACAACTTATGCAAAGGTCTGCGCCAGGCCCACATCTTTGGGATTTTTGGCGAGAGATGCATATGCAGATCGTTGAGATTCACCAATCCGGGGAGATTCCGCTCCACGGGATGCCACAGTGCTTGGGGGCCAACCCTACTCGCACTTCTGATGTCGACTTAAACCAGTCACTTTTACATTTACCAGAGAAAAGCAGAGCCTCCAGGGTTCCGTCCCTGGGCAAGGCGTCGTTGGTGAGCACCGGGAGGCCCTGCCCGTCTCGGCAACGGTCTCTCCCTTCCGCTTACTTTGAACATGCCCGCGGCCACTACAAACCAACGATTTGTACCAGGACCCATGTTGCAGCACAGCCTTACGACTCCTTCTCCGCTGATTAGCTGCGCACTTGGAATAGCATGTACAGCGAGCTATTTCCGCGCTTATCAAGCATGGCGTCTGCAACCGTCCCCCCTGCAGCCACGCCCAACAGTCGTAGCAGCTTTCCACAATTCCGACTATCCACGAGGGACATGTACTTCAAGACCCAGTTTTGGACGCCACCAGAGTCAGCTGGCTGAGTTATTATATCCGAACTTAGCACCATACCGTCATCATGTCAGGCAATGTACTGGCTCGCCAGCCAAAGCACTCGTCAGCTTTGGTGCGTACAGGGGGGATCGAGCGCTGGATCGGAGCTTTTGGCAACTCTCAAGGCAACATTGCACCTGATGGGGCAGTCTCACGACATGTCAAAGAGTATTGAAACATCTGCATGCAATCTTAAAATCCCGATGTGGCTCACTAGACAGCGGCGAAGAGACGGCCTGACCGGATCTCGGTTGCAGCATTTCCACCACGCGGAACGACCCATGGGCTCTGGTTTTTGATCAGCGGCAGTATCGCAGTGCGAGCTCGCGTCTTCTCTGCTGTACAGGCAGTCGCTTATGGCCACCAGTTGAACCAGGTGCGGTGCATCTGCAGCTCAGGGCTGCATTTCTTTGCGGATGAATTTTATTGCACGCGCATGGCCTGCAGTCGGCGAGATATCCAATCGAGGCCAAGCGCAAACAGGCACTCCCGAGAGGGCTTCAGAACAGGATTGAAGCTGAGAAGATGTGCTATCTTTGAGAACAAGCCTGGAAAGAGGCTCATCTGACCCACAATCTCACAGTTTGTATAATAGGTCCAACCTCGTCTATCGACCAAGCAAAGCACATCATTCATTCACTTTCCAGTCTTTAGTAACCACACTCACTGGTTGTTGAGTCTTATTTTCAATTTCCTTCTATCCAGACCTTAGTTCGCCAACATGTGGACTTTTATGTGGGCCAACGTCTTGCTTTTTGGGGCTCTCGCAGTCGCATATCCTCAAGCCTCTGTGAGCGGAAATGGGACGTCTCCATCCACCAACGCTTCAACAACATCGGCAGCTCCCACTGCAACTTGCTCTGGTAACATAGCCAGCGATAGAAGCCAGTGGTGCGACTATGACATCTCCACAAATTACTATAATGAGGTCCCAGACACTGGTGTCACTGTCGAGGTAAGTGCCTAAATTTATTTTCCAAAATGCTTCCCATCATTCTCATCATGTGTGCGAAAATAATTTGGCGATTATACGTTTGAATCAATCCTTTTGGTCGGCGCTTTTTGAGATGCGCATGTGTATTTACATTTCCGTCCTATTTCTGCATTCAGCCCTAAACTCGTGTCATGGCTCTCCAAATTTTGCTGCAGTGTTTGCACCTTGCATCAAAGCCTTTGTACCGCGTTCAGAGGACCAAATCTGTTTCTGCATTTCAAGACTACCCTTTGAGGCATGTCTGACTAACAGCTGGCTAGTATTGGTTTGACGTTGTCAACCTGGACGCTTCTCTGGATGGCTTTTCTCGTCCCGTCATGGCCGTCAATGGAACTATACCCGGTCCTGCGATCGAGTGCAACTGGGGTGACACAGTCGGTACGAAATTCGCTGGTGGCCCGGCATTCTGGATCTAACATAAGCAGTCATCCACGTGACAAACAGCCTGACGAATGGCAACGGTACAGGGATTCACTGGCATGGCATTCGCCAGAATTGGACCAATTGGGAAGACGGTGTCCCCTCAGTCACTCAGTGTCCCATTGCTCCGGGTGATTCGAAAACTTACACCTGGAGGGCCGTAGCCTATGGATCGACATGGTACCATAGTCATTTCTCCTTGCAAGCATGGGAAGGTGTCTTTGGCCCCATAACCATTAATGGCCCTGCCTCTGGTAACTACGATGTGGATCTGGGACACTTGATGTTGAGCGATTGGTCCCACCAGACGTCTTTCGAGAAGGCAAGAAATCCCTTTGAATGCTTTGCCCCTGATATTTATCAAACCACTGACCCTCATCTAGTACTCCTTCGCCCAGACACAGGGTCCCCCGACTCTCGACAACGGCCTTCTCAACGGCCAGAATGTCTGGAACAACTCCGGAACCATTGAGGGCTCTCGATGGGAGACGAATGTGTCCTCAGGAAGCTCCTATCGTCTGCGCCTTACAAAGTGAGCACAGTACCTTCCATGTGGCCTACAAATGTCTGACACGCATAATTAAAGCACTGGCATTGACACGCACTACAAGTTTGGCATCGACAATCACACAGTAAGCAAGGCTTCCCCAATATTTGGTGACTGACACTGATCAAACAACAGCTCACTGTAATTGCAATGGATCTCGTCCCAATCGTTCCCTACACCACCGATGTCATCGACATCAACATGGGTCAACGCTACGATGTCGTTGTCAACGCAGACCAAGGAAGCGGCGATTACTGGGTCCGGGCTGTTCCGCAATCCAGTTGCTCATCCAACAACAACACCGATGACATCAGGGGAATCCTTCGTTACGACGCTTCCAGCACGGCGACTCCTACGACAACACCATATACCAAGTTCAACAACACCCTTTGCGTGGATGAGCCGTACGCCAGTCTGGTTCCTTATATGTCCGACTCCCCAGCCAGCCCGTCCAGCGGTGGCGACGACCTGGACGTCACTGTCGGTCAGGTCAACGACCTTTTTAAGTGGTACATCACCAACAAGACATACGACGTGCCATGGGAGAACCCGACGCTGCTGTCCATTTACAACAATGACACAACCTGGAGCGACAGCGCCCACGTCGTGGAGCTCAACCAAATCAACGAATACGTCTACTTTGTCATTGAGACGTCACAGGGTGTTCCTCACCCGATGCATCTGCACGGACACGACTTTTGGATCCTGGCGACGGGCAACACGACGTACGACAGCTCGGTCGCCCTCAACACGGACAATCCGCCCCGCCGCGACACCGTCACCCTGCCTACCGTTGGCTACGTCGTCATCGCGTTCCTCACGGACAACCCCGGCGCGTGGCTGATGCACTGCCACATCGGATGGGTAAGTTGCCCTTTCTCTCTACCCTTACATCTGAGCAAGGCCTAACAACAGTCACAGCACACAAGTGAAGGTCTCGCGATGCAATTCGTCGAGCGTGCAAGCGAAATCGGTACCAGCGGCACTGATGACTTGCAGTCGGTCTGCGACGCCTGGGACACACACGTGGAAGAAGCCAACATCGAGCAAGAGGATTCGGGCGTATGAAAAGCAGCGCCAACCTGTCCACTTCTGATCTCGTTCTAACATCCTCGTGTCCATTTACTTACCCGGAGTGCGGCGGCTTTGGCCTGGTCTGAGGACCTTTTTTATTTCATGATTTTTGTTCAATTCTATTGTTTCTGGGGCTGTTCTCGAGAGTGTGTATTGTGGCGCGCACCCATACGACAGTCGGACTATGCCGACTGGACTGGACTGGATTATCGGGACCGGACCTGTAAATAACGAGAGCTTTGCGCCCTGTTGTTTTGCGTACATTCTCGGGACTTGTACTACTGAATCGAAATATTATGGCAGTGGGGAGATGAGTCAAATCGTCCGACTATCGGACTTCTTTTAATCACTCTGAGGTAGCCAAAGTAGGGGTAAAATTGGCTATCATCAGCCCGAAAGTGCGCCTAGCCTTGGCATGAAGTTGCGACCTGTCTTTAAATACGTACAAAGCCAACGGCTCGGGTGTCTTGCTCTTGTCCATTGCATTGGCTCAAGGCGAATATGTGTAATGAAAGTTGTGATAAAGAATTTCGGGCCGTGTGTCACGGCGACGGGGCACGGTTGGTACGATGCGCGTGAGCGTGGGTTCTTGTTGCTGTCAACGGTAACCGGGCTCCTGGCTCCTGGCAGCCTTGGAGACGGTGAGCAAGCAGTTCAAAGACCAGTCTGCTATCAAGGCTAGTCAATTTCTGCTCATTTGGCAAACAGGGGTCGCTCAAACAGCCGGGTCAGTTTGTTGATGGATGGATGGTTTTTGCTGTCCAGCAATGGCGGGGTAGGTGCCATGAGCCGGGGAGCTCCATCGCTTATCGCTATCGCGGGGTACAAGTACATGTAACTTCAAGCTTCTCACTACAACCCATCAACAGCGAAGGACTTTACCGACGAGCGATTGGAAAAGCATCAATTGATCCAGCAAAATGCAATTCACGCAGTTCACAGTCTCTGGGACTGTTCATCGCTTCATGCCGCAACTTAGCGCCTTCGAGCCGTCGACGTCATCCGACACCACATCTAACGACTCCAAAGCACCCAACACGCTCCTCTGGATCGGGGGACTTGGTGACGGTCTCCTTACCGTCCCCTACGTCAAGCAACTCGCAAATTCGCTCCCTCCCAACTGGACTCTTGCACAACCGCTCCTCTCGTCAGCCGGAATTGGCTGGGGCACCTCCAGCATCGCGCGTGACGCGGCCGAAATTGGACTATGCGTGGCATACTTCCGGAAGCTGCGGCCGGGAACCAAGATTGTTCTGATGGGCCACTCGACTGGTACGCAGGATTTGGTCGAATACGTGACGGGCAAGGGTGCAGATGAGCGGGAAAAGGTCGACGGTATTGCGTTGCAAGCACCCGTCAGCGACCGCGAGGCCCTGGTCACGGCACTGGGAGAAAGGGGCTATAATGAGAGCGTTGCCGCCGCTCGTGAGTTTGTGGACCAAGGCCGTGGGGACGACGTGCTGCCCGGCCGCTACACCAAGGACCTCATGGGTCCAGCGCCCGTGTGCGCACGCCGCTGGCTCGATCTTGCCAGTCCAGGCCCGGAACACCGCGGAGCCGACGACTTCTTCAGCTCAGACCTGGGAGAAGAGAGGTGGGGCGAGTGGGCTAATGGTATTGCTAAATCCAAGACGCCCGTCTGCTTCCTGTACAGTGGCAGTGATGAATTTGTGCCTAAATCTGTGGACAAGGAGGCGTTGGTCAAGACATGGATGAGAATTGTCAAGGAAGCCGGTGGGTCGGTGGACGAGGTGAATGGAGGTATTGTGCCAGGCGCATCGCACAATTTGCAGAAGAGCTCCGAGGATGTTGTCAAGGACCTGATTAGGAGGGTAATGGGTTTTTTAGGCAAATTGGAGGGCGCCGAGTTTGGAGCAAAGATGTGACAGGGGTTGAGGAGGAGTGAAAAAACTTCTTTATAACTTGGATGGTCTGGCGTACTGTTGTAAGTCTTTTCTGTGCTCATACATTGCCCGAAGAAGAAGCCATTTTTGTTCACAGACTTCCTGATGTGTTGGGTCTAAGCCACTGTGCGAACTTCTAGGAAGCTAAACTCTCATCTAAAGGTTAGGCATGAAAGTGCCAAAGAAAAAACTTGAAAAGAAACTTGAGCCCATCGAAAAACTTGATTGATCCTTCCAGTTTTCTATTCTCCCATCTACGCACCTCCCTACCTCGGCAGCATCTCATAGAGCTTCCAGGTGAGTACGCACTGGAGTTGATACCTCGTAACTGTATATAATTTGCCCAAGGGATATGGGAACGAGGTGACCAATTGCTAATGAAACTGACAGGTCCTCATTGACGGATGGTGCACAAGGCTGTCACCACAATTTCTTAAGTCCAATTTGAACCACCAACACTCCTCTCAACCAGCTGCATCGGCCAGTTACAGTTCGAACGGATTCTATGGGCTCTAATGCCATGAATGTCAGGTCATCAACTTTGCGTTACAGGCGCGCCTATTTCGGTCCATTACCCATGTAGATGCGCGGGTGCTCAACGCGTCACGTAAAATTACAACAGCATTCGCACCAGACTTGGCAACTTTTCCCTTACGAATTCGCCATTGCGTTCAGATTCTTCTCATCCAATATTGAAACCTCTTTTGCAACTAACTACATGGTATCATATCGCTACGGCCGACCTGAGCCGGCACTTCTCAGACAGGGCGGATGGGAACTGCGCGACACAAAGTTCACGGTGCAAAGGAGAAATGACGCTGCGAGATCCCCAAACAGAGAGCGGACCATGGCTTTGATTGGTTTCTGGAACATTACTTCCCTCGCGATTGAAGGCCCGACCCGACAAAGACGCCGAAGAATTTGAAATCGCAGGGACAAAACGATAAAGCAGGCCGGATTGAGTGCACTGTGACTGGCATCCACACCGCACTTTGCAGCAGTAGTGTTGAGCTTGAGGACTACGGCAACCTCCTCATTGGATGGGACAACAACGGAGCACCTATCAAACGGCAAAGGAAAACACCACACCACCCTCGCCGCATTTATTTCCGCCTGCAAGCCGGGGTATCGGAATACTCTCTGGACTTTTTTCCGCGGGCTCAGTCATTATTCGATCTGACGGCATCCCATACTCCGCAGAAGCCCCATTATTCTCCATATCATCTAAGACAACCTGCACCCTCTTCCACTTCAGGGTTAGGGTTAGTGGGTAGGTAGGATTCAGCCAGTGGGCAATTATTATACCGTTCGAGGACAAAGATCACGATTAAATCTAGAGACGAAATCAACTTGCTACTGCTCACTTCACACCACTCCCGAACGTGGCTGCTCAATCGCTGTCTCGCATATCCTCAACACCATATTGTTGCACCTCTCCTTCCATACCTACTGAAGTTCCAAACCACGACACAGTACCAACGAAAATGTCTCTAGAGACAAGTAGATAGCCCGATGGATCGTCAAATCAACCTATCCTATATAGCCTGTGGCTGGAAAAGGACGTAAATGGATTCATTCATTCATTCCAAACCACGACTAGTGACATCACCCACCTCTCACTCCGTTATCGGCCGGGACCCCCACATGCACGAGCCTCCAATCGCCCCCAATGTGGCCTGTCGCGCGCATGGCTCGTGCTCGCTTGCGGGGTATGCTTTACTAATCAACTAAAAATATATAATACGAATGCGCAGGTCATCTGGAACTTAAACACTCCAATACTTTAGCAACTGGCTGGGATTAGCTTGCGAACAAGCGCTCACTTCATGGACCGATTCATAGCGCGCGAAATAGCCTGGATGTCAAGGAAGCGGGTTGGACGGAGCGGACGGGGCGAACGAGGGACGGGGGATAGGGGACGGGCCGAGTGAGCGCGTGTAGGTTGTTTCTATGAGTGTTTGGTGGCGTGGTATCGTATTTGTTTTATTTTGCAAGGGAAGTGCTTCCTTATGAGACACAAGATAAGAACACGCATCTCTTGCTGTATTTAGGTTGCTATGGTGGTCGCTTTGCAGTTAGTGACACTTGATGTAATTTGCATGAAAACCAGCCAGCCTCTTCCAATGACATTAAGAATACAGATCCATTGAGTCCGGCCATCCCAAGACAATTTCAGCGGAATGGAAGGCAAAAGGGTATATACTAGGTACAGCACCATCCCCAGGTTCACAACGACCAGCTCAGCGCACCTCCCTACGCAACGTCCCAAGATGCAACGCCATTATACGCCCTGATTCCATAGCGATCTCTCTCCCACATTTCTTTCGTGACGCCCCTGCCACTGCCCTCAGGACCATCCAGCCACTTGGTTCCCGCGCATGCCAGCACTTTGTGGCCCTGGCCCGAAACACCCAGCTCAGCGCGGTCAATGTCGATCCACCAAAAGCGGCCATCGTGCTCCATGGGCAGCCACTGCTTGTTCTGCCCGCCGCGGCCCTCGATGATGATGAAATACATGAATTGCTTGCCCTCGCCGACCGCCTCCGGGTCGTAATGCGGGCAGCGCTTCTCGAACAAGAAGCGCACGATAGGCCCGCCGCTGGGGTCGTGCACGCGCACGTCGCGCTGCCACGGCAGGAACGACACCACGTTGAGGCCGTAGTCACTGGCGGCGCCGTAGACTTGCGGCCCCGGTGGCGCCAGGATGTATTCCTCCCACGGCACCGTGGCGCGCCCGTCGGTACGGAAAAAATAGCGCAAGTCTTCCGGGTAGTGCTTCATGCCGAACTCGTTGTTGTCCATGATGAAGAAGCTGGGCGTAAAGTGCCGCTTGTAGCTGCGCGAGGCGCCGTCGACGCTTCCTGCGCCCCAGCACGCGTCGATCAGTTTCCACTCGCCGCCGTCGATGCGGACGGCATTCCACGCGTGGCCGCACGAAAATGGTGGGACGGGGGACCCGGGCGCGGCAGGAGCGTAACCAAATCCTTTACCATGACCGCCGATGACGACACTTTCCAGTCCGACTTTTGCGGCCAGGGCGCTAAAGAGCCCCGCGTAACCTTCACAGACAGCCAAGCCCGTCGATATTGTATTTGCTGGTGAGGACGGTTGCACGCAGCCCCCAAAGAAAGCCGCACAGTTATAGTCAATGTTGTGGTGTAGCCAGGTGAAGATGGCGCGGGCTTTGTCGGTGAGAGAAGGAAACGGATCGCAGAGTTGGTGCGCAAGCCAATTCAGGTCATGAGATGGAATAGATTCGCGAGGAAACCGAGCAGCGTGCGCGTCAACCGGGCGGAAGTCGCGGCATTTCAGACACGTCCCGGCCTGGCCGTTTACTCTGGGCTTGCTTACTTGGAGGGAGGAAAGATCGGGGCGAGACGAGAGGGGGACAGGGGGCGGTATTCCCCCAGTAGGTTGACTAGTAGTAGAGGAAGAGCGACTTGTCGGGAGGGCAGGGTGAGTCTCGGTGCTCTTGTTCAAACCCCACTCGAGCGCAGAGCGCCTAGGCTTCGCTTCTGATGTCGAAGTATGTGCCGAGTTCGGCCTTGCCGGAAGAGCAGGTCTCGAGGGAAGACTGGGGGGCTGAGACGGCTTTGGTTGCAAGGCGGTCGAGCTCTTTTGCCTCGTGAGATACTTTGCCGCTTCGGCCTCTTGATCCTCTTTTGTCTTCTTGGATAGTAGGGCTGGCAGTTTCGAGGGATCAAACGGTGGAGCCTTGGCCTTACCGTGCCGTGCTTCTTCCAACGACGTAGCCGTGGTGTCGCTTGTGTTTGTGTGACCGGAGCGCGCAGAGCCCATGGACTGTGCAGATGCAATGGTCGATATGGACTCTTGAGAATCCTTCCCTAGAGCGCTTTGACTCGAGCTCTTTCGTGGCGGAAGGCTTGGGGGTGGCTGCCGAGAGTTGGTCCGTGAAGGCAATCTGGGTGGGAGAGACGGTTTTGCGGCATTTCCGTCCAATGCTGGCGGCGGCAGAACCGACCTGTGGCCTCCATTCTTTGCCGGCTGGTTGCCTATACCTCTCGCGATTGTTGGCGCGTGATTTTGGGTTGGGAGAGCATTTGCGGTCTGAGATGGTGCTTCTGCTGCAAGGCGCGGTGGCGGGGCCGAGGGCGGAGGAGGAGGGCGACGTTTCTCTTTGGTGTTTGGCCCAACTGGTCCATTTCCATAGGACGGAGGAACGTAGTCGGGCTGAACTTGTTGAAGATTAAGCGCAGCAATACGAGCCTTCAGACTCAACGAAGGAGTCGATTCATCTTCGGCCATATGTGGCAGGTAGGCAGGCTCGAGTGGGTCGGTCAGAGTCGCGGGCCGTTGACGGTTGGTAGAGTACAAGAGGCGTGGGGCAGGGAGCAGCGAGGATCAAGGAGCAAAGCTAAAACGAGTCGTCCTCATAGCACCTTGGACACCCGCAAGAGTAGCAGCAGGACGAGCGAGCGCTTGGCAGGATGAATGAAGGGGATGGATGGCTAGCGATGTAAAATGTCCTGTGGAAGGAATCTACTGCACGATGCCGCTCGAGACACGGATTGGCCACTCGAGACCCTGTTTGCTGGTACCGTCCTGCCAAATTTAGCATCCAGAGGATGACCCAGTTCCGTGGATGAATATCAGACACGCGGGACCGAATCGTGCAATGTGCTGTGGTCTCCGCCACCAATTGGAGTTTTGGGACTGGAAATGGTGAAGAGGTGGGCGCGAAGAGGGTTTGGGCCGAGAAGTCGTCGACGTCCCCAAGGTTATTGCAATTTGTCAGCATCAGAGGAGTACGTGTGAGACTTTTGGTCTATCAACATAACCAATGACGTCCAATTCAATCAGCGTGGTCCTCCAAAACCATCCGTCTGCGATACTGTCAAAACTAGCACCAGTTAAACCCCGTGCGAGGAGCCATCGCTCGTTGTGCAACTCGCACGTCGTCAATCTCATCCCTCTGTACCTCCTTCTTCCAAATATCACGGCCTATCCTCACTTTTTTTTTAATTTTTATTTTCTTTACTTTTTCTCTTTCTTCTTTTTTCGGGGATTTTCTGTTCTTTGCTAGCCCCTAGGAACGCAGTAGCTATCTCCAATTCCCAACACCCCAGAGCCCGTCGCCGTTTTGAACCAACACATACAGCACAAGGAGACAGTGGGAAAGCAGGGAGATAGAGTGACATGTAGTAGAGAAAAGAGAAAAGAAAAAAGGACCTTTCCACCTTCCACTCATCATTTTGCCCTCGAATGTCGTGTCACTTCGCCACTGCCTTCCTTCATCGTTTGCTTCGGCGCAGCATCCGCCAGAAAAACTTAGTTAAGAATAAGAAAAAAAGACCAGCGAAGCCAAGCAATTTAATCCCTTCGTCCGCCCTTCAATTTCCGCCAAGCGGCGTGATTGGTTCATGTCTGAAAAGATATGTTGGCTCCTGCGAACAACTCCAACGAACTTTTTTGGTGTGAAGGATTGTCGTAGGTGGGAAAGAAAGAGTCACTTCGCAAAGTCTCCGTATCCAACAGGGGATACCGAGACCACCTTCTTGCAGTCGTTCCCCACGAGTTCTCCCTCTTGCTGGTGTTTAAACAATGTTTTGAAACATCGAGAACGAATATTGACACGAAACGCCACAAACAACACCACCACATTCACCGGCAGAGCCTGTCCAAGAACGACCAGCGATGGGTTCAACGACCGACTTCTAGGAAAAATCAAATGCAGGACAGAGAAGCGTAAGGATCGAATTGTCGCTGACAAAGACTCACAAACCGCCAAGGAAAGACATCAACCGCTAAACCTCCAACGCCGGCGCCAGATGAAAAATGAAATCGCGTACCGAGGTCGGGAAGACAAGGTGATTCACCTCTTGCGCTTCTTCAACTTGTCGGCCGTAGATGCTACGGATGTATAGTTACCGGCAGCAGGGACGGCACCGTTGGCAGCCTCGTAGAATGGCGGAGGCTCCGGCACGGATTTTTTAATGGGAACACCCATGTGACGGCCATATCGGCCCTTCCTGCCATTGCCCTCGTCCTCACTGACACACCCCTCGGCACCAATACCAGCATCCTTGCAGCGTTGGCAGGGCCGCTGGCGGTCGCAGCCTTTCTTGCTCTTCCTGCAACGCTGGCAACGGGGCTTGGACGAAAGGTCCTCCTCATCGGCAGCGAACTGCTGAACGTTGAGAGAGGCGTTCGACGTCTTGCGGGAAGCCGGAGGCAGTGAGGTTGGAGAGATTGGCGGCTTCGCGACCTGAGGAGTCTTGGCTTTAGTCTTGTGAGAATGAGGGCGAGGCTTTGAAGGCTTCGCCGAAACCTTAGCGACGAATCCAGGGCGCGGCTTCTTCAGGAGCTTAGGAATGCCAGTGCCGTCGTCTTCGGGCACAATCTCGTCGCTATCGCCCTTGAAAGATCCATCCTTGTTGTCCTCGTACTCATCGCAGCTGTCTTCACCGCTGTCAAAACTGCGGGGGAGCTCATTCTCATGCAGGCGTCCCACGGAAGACAAGGTACCCGTGTGGCGGGGCAGCTCCTCTTGCTCGCTGCCATCCTCACTAGCTTCATCAGACGAAGCGGCGTCAGCACGGCCGCTCAAGGCATCGTCCAACGTCGAAGTTGAGTTGCGGCCGTGCGAGGAGAAGTTGGAAGCGTCGCCAAGACGCATCAGCTGGAGGGCAACATCTTCGTCAGAGATGACGCTGCCTCCGACAGTGGGGTCAGGCGTGGGCAAGACACTGCCAGTCGAATTTCGCGGGAGACACTGGCCGGTGCCACGTGTACGCAGCCGATGTCCGTGCGGCTGCCCGTTGGAGAGGGTGTACGGAGTTCCCAATTGGTACCCTTGCGTGTACGAAACATCCCCATGGCTCTGCGGCGAGGGAAGCGGATTGGTGTACGAAAATATCTGCTGGTTCGAGTAGGAGAAGGGTGAGGCATCGTTGATGCTGCTGATGCGTCTCTGGGGCGAAACTGAAGAGATGGACGTCGTCATTGGCACCTGAGGGGGCGCGAATAAGGGTAGCTCCTAAGCAAGCAAGATTAGCGTGCTGGTCTCTGCGAATGTAGTGGCCTTTGGCTTACCGAACTGTCAAACTTGGCTCGCTTTCGTCGGCCACCCTCGACTATGTTGTCGAGACTGATGTCGGCACTGGCAAGATTCTCGCGGCGAGAACTGGTAACGGAGCCTTCGCCAGCCTCACTGTCACTGTAGTCACCGTTGAGATCGGCCAGGCTTCCGTGAGAGCTGGTCGCCCGGACCTTGAGGCCCGGCCTGGAGCGGGACTTAGAATTCGTGCTACGAGAGAGGCTGCGCCGCCCACGGTGGGTGTCTGGGGAAAGACTACGGTTCCTCGCAGTCTGCGACGAGGGCCTGGAGTAGTGCCCCGGCGGGGGCATGTTGAACGGCTCCTCCAGCCTTTTCTCCCTTGGGGACATGGAGTGACGAGGAGTGCGATTGTAGTCATCGACCTCCTGAGGAATCCTCCTAACGTAGACAGTCATGTTGTGGTAGAAATTCTCGTACCGAGCAATCAGCGTGTTGCCATCTTTGTCTTCAAAGCTGACACCATAGCCTTGGCCGTCGTAAATGCCGTGAAAGTTCTTGACGGTCGCAACAATGGACTCTGTAGTGTCGTGAGGCCAAATATTGACTCTCATCGGCAGGCGCGCCCGATGCTGCGGAGAGTCCTGCAGCAGCAGTTCAAAGCTGACGTGCTTTGGAGGCTGCGCCAGAGGCACCGCAGCAGGGCCGGCATCGGCGGCGCCGTAATTTGGATAGACCGAGCCCATCGTGTATCCTCTATCGCCTACAAATGACCCAATATTGTGTAGTTGTTGCGATGATGGGTGGGTAGCGACAGGCGACTCGTTTCGTGAGATCCGCTGAATGGAGTCGGTGAGCAAGTTTGAAACTTCCATGCCAAAGATTTCAAGCGATACGGCAGGCACGAAGGCGTTTCTTGAGGTCGCCAGAGCACTAATTTGAGTCGTAATCGCTCGGGCGGCCACAACTCACACCGATCCTGCCGGTGTCGCGAGAAAAAGAGGGGGTCGTGGGTTGGGCGGAGAAAGGAGGAGGGCAATGGCCTAAACCAACCAAACCCGTTAGCAAACGATATCCAGAGCACTCAGTGGTAGCTACTGATGATTCTGATGATTGGAATGAGATGTCGACAGTCGTGGCTGTCTCCCAGGTCATCGCTCAGGGCTATCCAAGGGCGGTACAGCAGCTCAGCGACAGCACCCAACGATCCCGGGGTCAGGATCTGGGACGAATCTCACACATGGGTATGGTCGCATATAGAGTAAAGAAGTAATGACATACACTTCAGTGTGGAATGGAGTGTTGGGGTTGAGGTAGAGGGCTTTCCGCGAAGCGCCGCCGGGCGTCTGGCACACCGATTCAGTGAGTCCACGATCGAGAAGAGGGGCGGGACTGTGACTTCCAAAGACCGCTTGCAGCATGGAAAGGTGGAGATCGATGGATTCCAGAGACGTACCGTAAGTGAATGGGGTGAGTGTGGTTGTTGTTGGCTCAGGCTGGGTGATCAGACGGAGAGAGGAGCGTGGGTGGATGTGGAACAGCGAGCGCTCTCTTGACTGGACTAGGCGAGTATCCGGGCCGCCTGATGCTTCAACCCATGCGCCCAACAACACACGCAGAACCCAGGGCTACGGCTTCAGATGGGCAAGAACACTGAGTGCGAGCCAGACGATTTGATTTTAATTCAATTCTTATCCGCATGTGGTTTGAGAGACGTATGCGGCGGCTCTCGAGACCCGCTGCGCAGCCAGCGCCAGAGACCCGGCAGGCAGTCGCCAGCTATGACGACACTCTACAAGACCACAATCACAATATCCAGGATCGCAATATTATACAGATCCATGGGCAAGGCGTCTTGCGCTGGCAGCAGCCGGCGAAATGGCAGCGCACGCATGCGCCGACTGATGGGGCATATCCTTACCCGGGGGGGGGTCGTGGTTTTGCATCGTGACGACGTGAGCAGTCGGAATCAGCTTTGCGCCAGTCGGTACTAAATCTTGAGGCACATGGGATCTTGATGGAAGCAGGAGCCGGACGCATGAGAGCAGCTGGCAGGCACAAAGCTTCATTACGGAGCTACTATCAGCACTGCGCGAGCTGCCGCAGCAGAAGCCAAACCTCCCGACTCTGGCTACAAAGCGGGCCAATCTGTATTAAGGCCGCAAAGGTGATGCATGCCGCATGCCAGACAGGCTAGGTCGCTGCGAGAAACGCAGGCCGGGGCGCCAGTAAATACTGCTGTTGGCCGACCAATGAAAGTCTTGCCGCGGGATCGCACAATCGCTCGCGGCTCTCTACCCATCGAATTGCGCAGCTCCAAACAGCCAATTCCGATCATCCATGAAGTGTCCATCACGGTCGCGAGCGCGCAACAAAGGCAGGTGATGGAATTGATGGACCGCCAGCGCAGCGCAGCGCAGCGTCTTCAGAGAAGTCCCGATGGGGCATTTGGGCTGGAGCTCCACAGGACGAGCGCACCAACACCGTCGCAACGCCGAGAAAGTCAGGATACCGCCATTCAGGCGCACATGGCAGTGGAAGGCGGCCGAAAATGCAGAAATCAACGGCGCCTTTGTCCATACGGGTTGGCACCTTGTGTACGGTCGCAACTTGGCACCTGGATGGGCGCAGAGCTGAGCCTCCGCGATTGCGCCGGAGGGGGACAGACTGTGATGATGCGACTGATGAGTGCGGCATATTCCCCACAGTCGACACGGGTCGCCAGCTCTGAGCACGGAGAAGCAAGCGAGAGGCCGCTTAGTTGCAGATTGCAAGGCCATTGACGAGTCGCGCAGACGGCAGCTGCTGGAGCCGGCATCACAAACGGAGGGGCAGCACAAGAGGCGCGCACATACAAGACGTTCTTCCGGTTCGGTTGGCAGCGCCTCGAATGGCGGTATTACAGCGTTCCGTGGCCAGGCGCAAAGCGCAATGATGGAGGACAGCAGGAGGGCGAGTGACTTGATAGGCTGTGGGGCGGCAGTGCTGGCAAAACGCAAGCCATGACGGGGCGGTCCATCATGGTGTCAGTGCCTCGGGCGAGTGCGCAAGTGGCCACAAACTGGCGAGGGGTTCGTCGAGGACAAAGCTGATGAAGAGTGGCGGAGTGTGAGAGACCCATGAGCATGGCCCGTCACGTTACTGCGCTCCAGGGTCGCGTCGGGCATCATGGAACCCCAGCACATCGTTCGCGGGGCCCGCAGCGGGACTGGGGCTGGCGCGAGCGGGCCGACGACAAGGCTGAAGAGGGACGGCAGAGCAACAATAAGAATGAGACAATTGCGACGGCGCTCGGGTGACGGGCTGGTGTTGTAGTCGGAGACGGCGCAAAAGGACGGTGCTAAAGTCGACGCGTTGAGGCGACGGCAGGAGCGCTAAGCATGACGACAGAGGCCGGACTGACTAAGCATCGGACCGCCCCTGCAGCAGCTATCAGGTATCGGGTCGGCGGGGGGCGGGAAGAACCGCCGCATGCTCCCGCCAGGTGACCTGGGTCAGTGAGCCGGCCGGCCAGCCAGCCAGCCAGCCAGCCAGCCAGCGCGAACATCTGACGACCAGCGATGTGCTGTGGCCGCATGATGATGGCGCGCCAGATGGGCGGTTCGCAGATAGATAAATTGACAGTTGTGGGCGCTCTCTTGTTGTTTCAGGCGACGCTGGCGCCAGTCTACCGGCTGGCTGCACGGCGGCGTGGCCATAGGGCAGAAATGGTGCGGTTGCCCGGTCCCAGAGTGATGGCGCTTCCTTCCCTTCTCTTGGCGGTCTCGCGGTTCAGCGCAAGCCGGGATCTAGGTTTCGCCGGCCCCGACGCGCTTGCCCGTTGTGGCCTGGTGGCTGGCTGCCTACCCGCGTCCGGCTCCTTGTCCATGTCCATGTCCATGTTCATGTTTACTCGCAGGCCGTCCGTGTTTACCACTACTGCTTGGACGTCAACAGTCGTGCCAAGCGACACTCTTTCCACTCTCTCGCCGCCCCACACCCAGCTCCATTCTTCTCCAAGCACTGCTTATCCACGCTTCTCTTACGGTCAGCTATACGTGCTCAGCGCTTAGCCTTCCGCTTCTGCGTCGCGCACTGCTCTCTCGCCCTCGACCGTCGCGAGACGACACGCGCCGCCGCTTCTCCGACGTTGTTGTTGTTGTTGCCGCAGCCGCCGCCGCCGCCTCCGTCCTCGTCGTCGTCCCGTTTCGTCTGTTGTCGCTCGCAACCCTCCCAAGAGAACGCAGCCTGTTTGCTTGCTCTCTGGACTCAGACGTAACAGCACACAATATTCCCGATCTGCGCTCATCATGGACGCCAAGGTGCGTTGCTCCAGCACCCACCCACCCGCTGCCCATCCGCTCGCGTCCACCCACCCCCAACTGTCTTTACATCTGCAGATCCTGGCCTGCGCTCACCATCTTCCATTCCCAATTCTCCTAACCACCGTCCATGCGCTGATTGACGCTAATAATGTCCACCGAGCAGCCTCAGCGACCTTTGCGGTCTCTTCGCATACACAATGAGAACAATTTACCAACGGCTGTCCCGTCCAAGACCATCCACCAACGCAACAAGTCCACCTCGGCCCTGTCGACCGCTGCACAGACTGTAGGCATCAAGGCTGCGGCGAAGCGGACCGCTTTTGCAGATGTCAGCAACACTTCTCGCGGCAACAAGTTGGTGAAGGATGACCTGGTTGCCCCCGGTAAACAAAACATCGGCAGGAAGGACACGAACCTGCCCACCCTCCAAGAGAAGTCGAAACCATCTGCGATCCTTCGTCCTGCTCAGCGATCCGCCAGCTCTATTGCCCACAAGTCAAGCGCTCCGGAAACAACGTCATCGGACCTCCCTAACCACGCAGAGTCTACCCAACTCAAGAAGCTCGGCTCGAAGCGCAATACAATAGTCTTGCAGAACGTCATTGATCTTGATGCGTACGAATCCCACAACGTCCAAGATGACGCGCACGATGAGGCTGCTCGTCCTACACGCCGCGAGCGCAGCAACACTGCCCCGCAACTGTCGCCGCCATCGGAGAAGCTGCCCAAAGTCACCAGTGCCTCGGAAGAGGCAATTGAAGATGAAACCACCCACGTTGCCCGCGAAGAGTCAGTCACCAGCCTTGAAACAGCTGTCGCGCCTGAGGAATGCCAGAACTACATTACATACGAAGCCGAGGCCTCTGAGCAAGATGAGGAGCTGATCGACACTGCCTCCAAGGAATTTGTCGGTGCACACGAAGACTATGAGCGCAATGAGCTGGAGGATGATGCCGAAAAATCAGACAAGGGCTTGCTTGCTTCCGATGACAAGGACGAGGAGCGTTGGGATGAGGAAGACGAAGAGTACTACGAAGCTGATGGCTACACGGGCTACACAACAACGCACTCTCAGAGGCCGAGAACCGATACTACCACTGGAGGAGCTACAATGGTCCTCGCTCCAAGAGTCACTATTGCCAGTCGCCGATTCCTGGAAGACTGCAGAAAGGCTGCCTACAAGCACAAAACGCAACAAGACTGGGACGACGATGCCTGGGACACGTCAATGGTTGCTGAGTATGGAGAGGAAATATTTGAGTACATGAGGTCCCTCGAGGTAAGTCAATTGATCAATCAGTTAGAAGGTTGCTCTTGCTCATCATTACATCAGGAAAGGATGAAGCCAAATCCGTTTTATATGGACAACCAGGCGGAAATCCAATGGTCCATGCGTTCGGTTTTGATGGACTGGCTCGTCCAGGTCCACCACCGATTCACTCTTCTTCCAGAAACACTCTTTCTTGCTGTCAACTACGTCGATCGTTTCCTGTCCTGCAAGGTCGTCTCGCTCGGCAAGCTTCAGCTCGTCGGTGCAACTGCCATCTTCGTCGCCGCAAAATACGAGGAAATCAATTGTCCTTCGGTTTCCGAAATTGTGTACATGGTCGATGGTGGATACACTGTCGACGAGATCCTCAAGGCTGAGCGCTTCATGCTCAGCATGCTCCAATTCGAGCTCGGTTGGCCTGGCCCTATGAGCTTCCTTCGTAGGATCAGCAGGGCTGACGACTACGACTTGGAGTCACGCACTCTGGCCAAGTATTTTCTCGAGGTCACGATCATGGATGAGCGCTTTGTCGGATGCCCTCCAAGCTTCACGGCTGCTGGCGCTCACTGCCTTGCCCGCCAGATGTTGAAAAAGGGGCAGGTCGCGAAGGGAGAGTGGGTGAGTTTTATCCTCGACACAGGCGGCCTTATTCTGCAAGAGCTAACTAGTCACAGGGCCCATGCCACACGCACTACTCTGGCTACTCCTACTCGCAGCTTCGTCCCCTCGTCACTGTCATTCTGGAATGTATCCAGCACCCTCAGAAGCATCACGCAGCCGTCTATGAAAAGTACTCCGACAAGCGCTTCAAGCGCGCATCCCTGTTTGTCGAGCAAGAGATTGCCAAGGGATTCGAGCTTCTTCCGCTCAACCATGACCGAGAGAACGGCTACGATCACAAGCGGGGACCTTTTAACTCCTGCCATCCGCCCGAGCGCTCTGTGCGCGGCGCGAGGAAGCATGACGAGGCGTAAAAAGCGTGCGGCTTTCTCGCGGTCGTTTACTGGCACCTCCTTGTGCCTCTAATGGTGTGCGTTCATCATCTTCAAAGTAAGCGTGGCTCGTAGCACACATACACCTGCATCGTTATCCCTCCCTTGCAGCTGACGGCCTCCTTTTTCTCAACAAGTCTTTTTGTGCGTCTCCATCATTTGTACTTCGGAGTTTGTTTTCTTCACGGTTGGAATTATGTTGAATGACTCTTTTTCTTTTGTTCTAGGCTCAGGCGTCTACAGGGAGTCTCCAGAATCGATACCCCGATAAACACATACTGGTGGCCTCGCTGGCTCTGAAAGACTACATCCACTACGAAACCCGGTAAACTCACGATGCCCTTTCTCTTTGGTCAGGGGTGCTTGCTCTTCACCAATTGAAGCTTGGGCAGTCGGCTCTATTTGGCGAGTCAGCAGCTTTCCTTCTTTGCTCGTCCATTGGCTAGAGTTTTGTGGCTCTTTTCTCTTTTTGCGGAAAGTGATACCCAGGCTCTACTGCCAAGTTGGACAAGCAAACCCACAGCTCGACATCTTCGACAATCACCTGTCGAGCTTGTCCTATGTCCTCTTTCATTTTTGTGGTTTCAATTGCATCTCAGCACACCCCCGGACGTTTTCTCGTGGATTCACTGCACACATCCCCTTTACAAACAACACAGATACGACGTCACGAAGCGACGATACAAGTAATCCCGTCATCCAGCACCTCTTCCCCTACACTTTCCCATTCACTTGCACTTTCACACACGATTCCCCATGATATCAAGCCCCCCTTTCTTGTTCTCATAAATTGCTCGGGCTCTCTTTTTGACGGTTGCAACGGTCACGACTAGACTGGCGCTTCAGCTCTTTCTCTTCTTCTCCAAAGGGTCGGATGGTGGTTGGGCTCGGTGTTCGGCGCTAATGCTGTATTGGGAAGGGAGGAGGGGATTAGTGAGGCGTGGGTTGGGACTGGGCTGGGCCATGACTGGCCGAATGAAAGGCTGATGAGAAAACTACGAGGTGGTCTACAACGTTCCAGTACACAAGAGGGTTCAATTACACTCTTTTGTTCCATCTTCTATCCCTTCTTGCTCGTCGGCAGCAGCCTGGCTAGACTTGTCATGAAGTGAGCATTCTGGTGGTGATGGCAACATGAATCCGATTGGATTGAGGGTTCTTTGTCTCCATGGCAACCGCGGAGGTTCATGCCTGCTTGTAGAGAATGACGCATCTAATGGCTGACTGAGTAAATGCTTGAGATTTTCAGCACAAGACGCTTTTGGAGACTTTGGATTGTCTCTTCGTGCTCTTTTAATTTTCCCCTTTTTGTTGGCGTTGGCAACCACGTGTGATTGGAGCGCCCTCGGCTTTTTTTTTTTTTTTTACGCATGCTAGCCCAAAGCTGGCTTGCTGCGCACCACATGGGTGTCGCGACACAGTTTTCGGGTCTGTCCGAGCCAAAATATTTCTGGTTCTATCCAGACATCACCTTCCTTGGCCCAAATATGCTATCAAGCGTTCGGGTGGTAGCTGGCAGTCTGTTCCGCAAAGCCTGCCAGTCCTTCGCTCCTAAGCCCGCATGCAAAGTATTTCCAGCCCTCTAGATTTCATATTTCCGGCGTGCCGTTTACACTCTCCCATCCATCTCTTCATTCTTTCATTCGCTCATCATGAAGCCGATTGCGGAGAAATCAGGACGACTGAGTCGCCTCTCACGAACAGCATCTCGGACTGTTTCTTGACCGTCTACATGGTCTCGTCAGCCCACATCAACGCACACTGCTCGCTGCCTGAAGCGTCATGGGAGCGGCGCCCTGGGGACTCTCTGCTCTGCTCACCCGCACAATGTCGTCCTCGTTCTCGTCCTCCTCGACCACGTAGATGGTCTCTTCCACGTCGCCGAGCACCAGATTGCAGTGGGAGTCGTAGGCCTGCGCGTCATGGTCGCGTCAGCTCGATAATTCCTCTTGATACCGTGAGCATGCATCCACGCAACAACTTACGTGTAGCCGTCCTTGGAGTTCGCGATCGCCTCTGAGCTTGACAAACACGACTTCGTCGAGGCACAAGCGCACGAGGTCGAGGGGCTCGTTGACGGGCGCGCCGGCGCCAGCATCTTCGACGTCAGCCATGGAGGGCTGCAGGAGGGAGGATTAGAGGTGGGTGGTTTGCTGGGATAGATTTGTGGTTCGGTGTTCAGGTGGTAGAATTGCGCTTGCGCCCGCGCTCGCGCTGGGGGTGATGACGGCGTTCGCGGCGAGGCGGAGGAAGTTGCCAAGGAATGATGGGCGGAGCGGAATTGCTCTAGTCAGCTGACGAGCAGCTTGCCCCGCTCCGTGCGCTCCGTGCAGACTGCCGGGTGGGCATATAGGTTGTCATGCCGTCATATCTACTTATGTCGGTACATGATAAGTCGGAGCTTCCACTCGAGGCTCTCGTCCGCCTCAATGGCTCACGATACACGTGATGTTGATTGAAGGTGATCACGGCAGCCCTGCCTGAAACTGCCACGACCATGACAATGACGTGCAACTTGTAGGATCAGATCCACCGTGGCTGCGTCTCCGTTCATCCGTCCGTCCATCCATCGTTTGTAAACACTCTTTCTCTCCATATAGCTTGACACTTCTCTGCTGCCTGGTACCACCCAAACCCAACCCCTTCCTCCCTTCAGCTATGGCCTCCTCTGAACACGAGCATCCCCTTTTTGCGGGGCGTCCCCCGGTCATGGATCACTTGACGTACCTCACTCTCATCGAACACAACCTCACCCCAGAACTGCTGCCCCTGCTGCACACGGTTCTCCAGGACCCAGACCTCACCGCCAACATTGGATGGGACCTTGTGCTTCTGCTTCTTCCTCTGCTTCCAGCATCCGAAATCTGTCTCCAGGACATTGCGCGGCTGGGGAATCCACGAGAGGTTTGCTTGAAGGTCACCGAGGCCCTCCGGCTCCTCGACTTTGAGCATCAACAAGAAGAGGAGGATGAAGACGAGGCCCTAGCACGTGCGACAGACGACGCGGTGCTATCAGACTATGAGAGCGTTGCCAGCAAGCAGGGCGAATTCGCGCCGAACCGTCCGTCGAAGGCTTCACTTCGTGTCCTGCAGTTCAATGCGCTGCTCTCCATGCTCGCCGTCGTACATCCACGCATCAAGACCAAATATCCTAGCCGCTTCCTGTCGACTTCTCTGCAGGCTGTGTTGAGCAGCTATGGCGAGGCTGGTGCTTACACAGGTGACCTTACCCCTGCAGTGACTCAGTTTGTCAAGACCTTATCCGGCACCAAGAGACCACACCTGCCTCCCAGGACGAGCAGCTTTTCCGTAAGAAGTCCTCCCATTACCGAATCGGCCCCAGACCCCGAGGCTTCGCAGGAAGAACCGTCCCCTGAGGAGGATGAACTTCGGAAAAGGCTGCTCCAAGCCTTCCTTAGCCACGTCCTGGAATATTACCTGGATTCCCTGAGCTCGGACGGGGATCTGCCTGCACTAGCAGTGACTAGCAGAGTACACGAGAAGCTGCACCCAGAGAGGTCGATACCCCACAAGAGGTCCGCTGCGGACCGCTTCAATGAAGAGGAGCCCTTGGTCGCACGTGTAGGAATTGTGGGCCAGTTGGCCGCCTTGGCGGTTGACTTGGAGTTGGAATCCGAAGATCTTTACAAAACCATCATTGACACCAAACCCGAACTCAAGAGCTTGTCGAACGACGAGGACGACCCTCCAGCTTCGGCCGCCGACATTCCTCTTTCAAAGACGGGTGCATTGTTCCTTTACACCAAGCGCAAGGTCGGGGAGACTTTGTACGACCAACCTTCTGATGCTAGAGACCTTGCGATATTTCCCGACCACGCGACGATTCTCCAAAACTTCGTCGGTGTTGAGTCAGCTGGAGATACCGGTCTCCACTCGGACGCTCTAGTAGACTCGATCCTGGCCCTTGGTGTTCTAGCCGTTGAGAAGAATAACGTCGGAGAGCCCAAGGAAGACGACGATTTTGTACGATATCTCCAGACGACGTCGCTCATCTCGGCCAACAACCCTTGCCCTACCCTACGCTATCATGCGCACTACCTCACTTCGACGGTCCTCCGCTCTCAACCATCTGACCTCGTCCGACTGTCCTTTATCCGAGACACCCTCGAGCATTGTCCCTACGAAAACCTGAAAGCCGTGGCAGTCGGCTGGCTCAAAGGCGAGACGGTCGAAGCGAACCTATCTAGGCTTCAAGCTACCAGCCAGCCGGCAGGTCACTCGCACTCGCGCAATGTGTCGACATCATCTGCTACGTCCGAGGTCGACACGCCCTCGATTTTCGCCACGCCCGTTGCCCTAGCCACCACAGCGCCCTTCCTCTTTCCCGACATCACGCAGGATCTGACCGGCCCGTCGCTCAGCGAAGCATGGACCAAATTCAAATTGGACCTTTCGTTCTACCTCGCGACGCTCAACTTTTACATCCTCCTGCTGACGGCGCAACCGCTACACAAGCAGCTGGATGTGCAAGGCTTGCACGAGGGCAACGACGTAGGTGGCAGCTATCTCCACCCCTTGCGTCAAGCAGTCCAGACGTTTAGGAAGGCACTTGAAGACGGGGGAGAGCTGAGGGCCGAAGGCGAGGATGTGGAGAGCGGGTTGGCTGATTTGAGTCTCGTTGAGCATGTTTTGAATCGTGTTGAAGAGGGTGTCAAGGCATTCAATGCTGCTTGATGGGAGGAGTACTACCTTGGGATTTCGGATGGGATGGGGTCATTGCGTGCATGGAGCGGATAAGACGGCGGTAATACGTTTGGCAAATTGATCTTTCTTCTCCACTGATAACAAAATGTTCTCCGCGCAAGATGTTCTTGCGGGGGGGAGGGAGGGGAACGTGGAGAAAACGGCCAAGGCGTCCCACGGTTACGAAAACAGCGGGCATGGGAGCAATCCCCAGACGGCACCGCAGGCAGTGACGATGACGAGAGCAATAATGCCACAACCACCACATCCACATGGGCCGACTATGAAACCTGTGACTGTCGCCAATTGAATGAAACTTCCACTTGCCCTCTCTTCGGCGTCTTTTTCTCTTCTTCGGCCTATCAATGTCCCACTTCTCTCCACACCCGTCTCCACGTCTCTCTGGTTTGAACCCTATCCTGAAACAGCCTCTGCGCCGTACGGCCAACAACCCGAAATTTTTAAATCACGTTCGAACCCTCTACATGCTCCAATTTGTACTGCTCATCTGCCTCGATCTTCACCCCATTGGTCCTGGTCGCCCACCATCCTCTCACACGCTTGCCGACGCGCCAATCCAACACCAACAACCTCCACGTACCATCATCTACCATGCCGACAACGCGACCCCTCACGCACTTCAAAACCCTGACCTTCGACGTCTACGGCACGCTCATCGACTGGGAAACGGGCATCTACACGGCCCTCTCGCCGCTCCTCGACCGTCTCCACAGCCTTAACCACGCGCACCCGTACCTCTCATCCCGCAGCACGGCTCTCCGCGCCTTCGTCTCCCACGAATCCGCCATCCAAGCCTCCCACCCGGACCTGCCATATCCACTCCTTCTCGGCGAAGCCTACAAAGCCTTTGCCGCCCAATTGCCCCTCGAGGCGCCCTCCGAATCCGAAGTCGCGACGTTTGGCGCCAGCGTGGGGCGCTGGCCGCCGTTCCCGGATACGGTTGATGCGCTACGCCGCCTGCGCAGATACTACAAGCTGGTGGTGCTGAGCAACGTGGATCGTGCATCGCTGGCCAACTCGATCGCCGGCCCGCTTGGCGGCACGCCGTTCGACCGGCTGTACACGGCGCAGGACGTGGGTAGCTACAAGCCGGCGCGCGCGAATTTCGAGTACCTGATCGAGCATGTTGAGCAAGATCTTTCCGTACCGAAGGACAAGATATTGCATACAGCGCAGAGCCTCTTTCATGATCACGAGCCGGCGAAGGAAGCGGGCCTGGCGAGTGCGTGGATTGCAAGGGGCACGAGGGAAGGCGAGGCTGAGAGTATCATGGGCGGCAAGATTGACGAGTTCCAGGGGAGGGTTGATTTTACATGGAAGTGGCATAGTATGGGTGAGATGGTAGATGCCATCGAAGAGGCGTTTAAGAGCGAGAGCGTCGAGCCGAGGAGATCGTAAGCATCTGCTTGGGGCCCGGATGCCAGTGGATGGGGGGTTGATCTGGTAAAATAGGGGGCGAGCCAACCAAACATGGGGCGAGGGGCCTGTGGGATGCCAGCGTTGTCTGTTGTATTCTTCTGCGGTTTGCGCGGCATAAAACCAGTGTCTGTCTTTGTACTGGTTGCTTCTATAGGATGGATGTCATTTTGCGGCGTCGGGACGGCGTAGAAGAGTAGTCCCAAAGTGAGTCCTCGACATTTTACAGCCTAGATGTGAAGACGGCAGCAGCGGAGTCAAGAATAAGCGGGATGAATAAGTGGATTGATACGTGTGTGTGGAAAGAATGGGTGACCCGTTGCTAGAACGTCAATCGGACTGCATGTGATAATGTTCATGTAGCTACTTACCCCCCGACAGTCCTTAAACAAAACAAAACAAAAAAAAAGGGAAAAGGACATATCCACTATTGAACAACCACAAGAGAATGTATATAGAACAGACCCACACACAGAAATGTCAGCCCTCTGGGCTGACACGTCCTACATAGTCTCGGACTGAAAAAG